>UZAF01000099.1:0-16274 GCA_900617895.1 Haemonchus placei | reverse complement strand
TACCCCAATTGCAATAATTGAAATCTCGTCCGAATACCCCTCCCTTGTTATTTCCTTCATGGTAATCTCGTACAACCTCTATTTTCCCTACTTTTGAGGAGCCATAATTTTCTCGAAATCGCCGAATTCTCTCGCTTTGTTCGCTACCGATGAACTATTCCCAATCTGTACTTCCGCATTTCGAATAAAACCGGGTACCTCCAAATTATCGTGGACTGTGCCTTGAAGCAGGTTGTAGATTATTATCTAAAAATTCATAAGGTATTATCGTTATTAATTACCACTGATTATCACCTATTATAAGATCCATATGATAGTTGGTGAGCGGAATAATTTTTTAAGACATTCTGATGATTAATATTACAAGTGTGCCATTTATAAGACTGGACCAATGATTTAAAGCTCACCTCCGTAGAAATAATCAATAGCCTTGGCATATGAAACAGGTGGTAGAGCATATCTGATGCCATTGCCCTGAACATTGGATTTGAGATTCAAAAAAAACATTGAATTTTAGATTTGAATTTCGATTTTCATCAAACAAATTACAGGAAATTCAATTAGAAAGAGAGAGGTGCTCCCTGAGGATGCTCCGCCTACCAGGATAATCCCGCCCACTATGCGTCACTCTGGATAACCGTGCTATTAATATAATTACTATCAATAGTCACTTTACCTTTGCCGCTGCTAGTGCACAATCCTAGCAATCCCTGACAGCTCGTCCACCCTGCAATGGGGAGCCGGACCGGAACCATCACCTCTCCTCCAAGTTATTTTGTTTGGCTTTTCTAGGTTTCCTCTTCTAGCAGAGCTCAGTTCCCACTCAAGTATATCGTTCCCAATTACCCAGTACAAAACGTGAGAATTAGAGGTTCCTACTCTGGTTTTTTGCATGTGATCGAAGGTTCCCTGGGTGAAACTCTGACAGAGAAAAGAACTTCTCAGCAATAACTGCAGGATTTCCCGAAAATTAACGTGAGCACCAATTACTAATAAATATTTTGACTTACAAATCATCCCAGCCAATATCGAATATGGCCTTCTTGAGCTCTCTTGAAAGAAAAAATAACAAACCTGTGTGCTAAGAGTCAGTAACGTTGTGAACGACAACGATACTCGTGCCGGAACCGCTCGTCTATCAATCCAAAACGAAACCCATGAAATAGCTACGATCAATACCGTAGGAATGTAACTCTGCAAAATAATCGTTTCAAAAACAGCTTACGGTAAACGTGACGTTACCGTAACTCAAACAGGATTAAGCACCAACCTGAACTAAATGAAAACCAATAGCACGTCTCAAGTTCACCATTCCTAATAAGCAGCTGAAATCACCTGAAAAGGGATGCTGAAGAACTTGGGAGGTTAACTTGAAAAACAAACATCTGAAGACGAACTCATCAGCGGAGGAGCGGCTTTTTGATAATAGAGGTGGCTTTTGTGCTTGAGAAAAAGATTCTATGTGATAAACTGAATCTCTTGGGGAGCATTTGGCCTCCATAGTCATTTGTGAGGAAAAATTGATGATCTATCAAAGACACAACTCACAGCATTTTCTACCCACTCCTCTGGTATCCCATAGGCTTCGTAGTGATCTTCTAGAACCGGTAATTCAACAATCCTACCGAAAGCAACTGAACCTGGCAATCGCCGAACCCTTCCTTCAACTTTTCGACACATCCGCCTAATTTCAGAGTCACTTGTATTGTACTGCCTTCATCGGCCAACAATACAGTGGTTTTTCATGGTAGTGATGAGTACTGTGACCCAAATCTGATGCATTATTACTACAGCCGCAACGCATGCGCACGCGCCCAAACCACTTAAATGCACTAAAATGCGTTTTTTTTTCGAAAATTCTAATCCCACAGATGAATTCCCAAACGAGAATCTTTTCCAGGACAGAGTTCGTGGAGAAATATTTACGCCTCATATAATATAGCTCATTTCTGTCAAAAAGTTCACTGTGTACACCAAGAAGACGGGTTGAAACTCACCGACTCTGGACGAGTTGGGCGTGATCGTGTAATGGAAAACGCCATTACAATAATCGTGTTCTAATGATACGATATGATATTCAGGTAGACCAATTTCTGGGTTATATCGTATCGGACCGTCAGCGAACCATGTGGCATTCATTTCGCTTTTCACATGTGCATCTGAAAATGGATTACTGTAATTAGCGACGGAAGATAGTACGGTAAAGGTATGAAAATAACATCAGTGCCTTTAATCTACCATCACTTCCATGTTTCTTCCTAAACGACCATAAGCTAAACCAAGCCTTCTGGGGAGCAGCAGGAATGTTATTTATAGGGTTGCACTGATATTACCCGGACATTACCAATGGTGGGTTGATTAATTACAAATTCGGGAAAGTGTTGTCCATCTGATGGAAGGGGGTCATACCATTGCTCAAAGTCACAAAGAAGGCATGGTCTCTCGTCTACCTCAAAAACGGCCTCTACTACCAAGGGAATGCTTGATTCTGATCTAGTCTTTCACATTTTTACGTTGAAATTGTTTTGCTCTCCAGTGAGTTACCCTTTTTACCCTTTCCATCACTTGTATGGAGCTATTTGCAGTACACTGGTCTGATTCCCATGATGATCACGGCTAAGCTGCTTTGTCAAATTAGATCCATTCACAGTTGGTGGACTCCCAAATTCAATTCATGCCTCATCTCCCCACTTGATAACAACAACCATCAACAATATAATATTTGTGAGCAACCCAATCAGTAAATCTATTTTCGGATGTTAGAATCGATGTCAACTTTGTAAAGTGCTTACAAGAGCTTTTTTCGCTATTGGAATTGAGGAGCTTTTGGAAGTGCAGAGCGCAAGTAATGGAGAAAATCAGGTCTCAGATTGTTGACTGATTTGAATGTACAGCTCTTGCTGAGAACACTATCTGTATGTGGGAATATCCAATGTTCGGGCAATTGAAAGAGAAGTGATCGCCTATCAGAAAATATTTTTCAGAAAAAAGGACCGTTTGAAAAAGACATTTGACCCGGACTGCCAGATGTGTCAGCTTATACCAAGACATCTTGGATACACCTGTTTTTGCTTCTTGAGAAATTACCTATTTCGTGAAGAGGAAGGTAATTTTAGCAGGACTTGGAATCGAAGATCGAAAGGACCATGTCAATCATATAGTCAGTATTGATTACAGTGGAACAAAATTATTACCCTTTAACCCCTCGACTGTTTTGGAATAACAATCCTGGACACAAGTATTATAGAGGAGAAGCTACCAAGTCGGTTGCCAGTCACTCCACCCTTGTCAACGTTGCGTTACGGTAGAATGACAGTTCCCAGTGACGATGTGAAAGGCCTCCCTGTCTCTCACTGTAGTGTCCGAAAGATTGCTGCTGATGTAAAGGACTGCTCTCTTAGGGACAATTTTGGATAGTTAGTGATGACAAAAGGAAGTATTGTAGGATCAGGACCCAGTCATATTCGTCTAATCACACTACAAGAAGTCCACCACTATCAAAGCTGTTCTCATTGTCAGACCAGACCACTTCAGTCCCGGCCTCGACCGCCGCAAAAACTTCGTTAAATGCGACTGAGTGGCAATATCTGCCTTCAATATCTACTCCAATAAACAACGCTCAACCCGAACAGCCTCAGGCCATGGGAGCGATAGAAGGTATTAAAAAACGGGTGGAAAGAAAGGAAACTTCATAAACTAAAGCACCAAATACAGAAGTGCTTCGTATTCTCAGTATTTGGATGCAGAAAACCGGTGAGAGAGTCTTCCTCGCTACAGTACAAGGATCACGCTAGGGAAGAGTAGTCTAAACCCAGCCTACTGAACATCATTCCAAAGTTCACAACTGCTCTCAATATGAAAATGCTCACAAGCACTTTCAGATCGGCAGATTTATCCCCTACTTGAAAGGGCATATGTTCAAACGAATTTGTCTAATTATTAGGAGAAAAATGAAAACAGATGGGTTCCGGGAAATTCCCACTAGGCAATTTGCGATTCGCTCACTTTTACTGGTATGTATGTGCAAGTCACTGGAAAAAATCGCTACCCCTAGTCGCTCTAATCTTGGCATCATGTAGTCCATAGAGTGGAAATCGACTCCACGCAAAGGATGCTTGCTCTATTAGATCTTCGTAGTGGTTCCCTTGAGGATGCGAACATCAGCCTTCAATCATTCCCCGCTACGTCGTTCAACGACCAATGAATCTGTGAAGCAGTATAACACATAAGATTTGGTCTCTTAGGCATTGTATTGATCCAAATTGGTAACCAAGGGAATGGGTTTACTTATTCCGAAAGATTACTCATTTTTAAGCAGCCGATCGTCATGAAAACTGTTCAAGCTGCTCAATTTCATATGAAAAAAATCAATTGAATTCGTTTCTTTCAACCAAAAAAACCGTCAAGTGAAAGGGTTCGTTGCTTCAATTAGGTAATTGGGTTGCTACATAAACGTCCAATCCAAAAACGTGATAACGTCCTTCTTACCTACAGATATCTCGGTACCAAAGGTCAAGAGTGAATTGTTGTTCTGCAGAACGGTATATCGATTACCGTCTCACAATCAGATCCATGGCTTATATATACATAGTGTTCATCCATTGATCTGCTGGTGTAGAACGACCTGCATGTCATTCAAGCGGTGATGCTCTTTGAGGTCTTCTGATGACAACCAATCCTCCACTACCATAACTCATCATCCCATAAGCACTCATTTCTTCATTTACTTTCCCATTCATAAATTTCAAGTAAGTTTGGGCACAAAATAGATTCTTCACAGTATTCGTTCGGAATTGATATCATCCCTATTCATCAGGGCTTGCTTTGATGCCCTTTGAGAATAGTAGTCGGAGAAGAACATCGCTTGAGTGAATTTTTAGTATGAGCTTTCTCTAGGGAAGGAGGCGACAAAGCCAGCTGGGATTAGAGAATGCATAAACTTACTATGCACTTTTTGGAAACAAATATTCAGACTGAAGAAAAAACACGAAGACGAATGAGTAGAAAGCCAGAGAAGCGGATTAACAGAAAGAAAAAAACTCACAGCTGATAATTTTGATGAGACACTTTTGACGGTCCAGTGGATAGTCTTGTAGATTCAGATGACAAGCTGTAATCAGACATGAGTTGATGAAGTTTTCTTGGTAAGTTTTTAAGCATTCCTACTGACAGATTGCTGGATGAAAATATGAAGGCAAAGTTTTTGGCTTCGATCAATTCCATCTTGGGTATGCGCCCTGCATTCCACTTCCATTCAGAATCGTATTGATGTACTGGAGGTGTATGTGGTCTATACAAAGACTAGCGGTGGCCAACTCCCAAGATCCGGTCCCCACCCATGCGAATGTAATAATGCGCCACTTGCCTCTAGGTCACCCCCAACCAAAGCGTCAGATATGAGCTAGACCTCCGAGGTAACCAAATTTCAATATAACCCGGTCTTCTGGCATCTTCACCTTTTTTATGAATTCCTTCTTGATGATTGCTACTCGTCTTAATCCTCACCCTTGCGCATTCTAGGCAGTACTCTACCCTCAGGTATTGACTTACCCAGGTTAAGCGTCACTCTGGTCCCATACGCTATGACGCCATCAGGTGAGACGAACATATTGAAATTATGTACGGTGACTTCATGAAAATAAGCGGTCCGAGCGTTCGCGAAGTATAAATCGGGCAGCCATATCTTCTCCAATATCGACTTGTCTAAAATCCCATAGAAATAAATAATATAATAAATAATAAAAATAATAATAAATCGATAGGCGATTTGACAACTAGGTGGGGGTAAAATCGACGGCACAAGGAAGAGAACGTTAAATACCATTGATCAAGACATAGTCTGAGTGATTGTGCTTCATTCGTATATCCTGCCAACTCATGTACATATAGAGATCCATATCGAATGTCTAGAAATCAATCAATTATCGATTACTCGGTTGATCATCGCAAAGCATGTATTCAGTGGGCTTCCCACTGAAAAGAAAATAATACCATTTCCGTAGATCGGAAGTTTCCAAGGCTCTCCACATAGAAACCAACGTGGACCGTCAACGGCTCCGTTTTATTGTTCCTTGGAAGAGCCTTCTTGTACAGTTGTGAATAAATCGGATGAAGGGCATTCAGGTAGCCACTGAAATAGAGTTACGTGAGAAAAATAGCTATCGATTGGGCAACCAGCAAGGCCAAAGATTGATATTTTACTATTAAGGTGAGTACACTCTTAAACTTCAGGAATTCGATAGGCCTGTTAACCGATATATTCTTTCCAGCAACTTGTCACTTTCAATCTGGTCAGTGACCAAATAAAGGCGCACGCTACGCAACCGCCCGCGTCCCCTCATGTTTTCCACACTTTTATAATTTTATTCTCGATACCTATAAGGCTTTCATGACGTGATCACTAACATCATAAGTGACATGAGAAGCTACACAAAACTTCATTTCTATTCCTTCAAGTATTTCGAAGACACTTAAATTGAAATGAAAAAAGTATATGGTATTTATTCACCCTTCGTGTAAAAATGGCAAAGGGCACCAAATCAGACTTTACGCTGACCTTTCAAATAAAACCCGAACGGCATATGCCTTCCATTTTATCAAAGTTGATGGCGCGATGGGACTCCTTTTCGAGAAGGGAAAAGCATCAAATGCTTAAACTGCGCCGCTTACACTAGACGACTGACAACAAGGGAAACGAGGATAGCTTCGGAGTCTGAGGGATAGCGACTCGTAATACAGTAGAAGCCGGTAGCTTAGCATGATCGCAGTTCTAGACAATAGATTCCAAAAACCGAATATACTCTCTAACACCTCTTCTGAACAAGCGTAATTAGAAGCATTGGGCTATGAAATGAGGCTTCATCCTTTTCGTCACTACTGTTTTTTCTTTCTTAATGAATGATCAGATTTCCTTGTTTCCATAGCAGAAAACTGTCTGGAAACTTTTACAAAACATAAGTGACATCGATCATCAATTATCGTCTCAAATATAATTCCCCTTAGAAAGTTGTGGAACTTTAGGTGATGGGGATGAGGAGGAATTCGACAGATTCCCCCTTTGTAGCTGAGCTAGAATGAGTTGAATGTTTTAACAAAAAGCACTCAGATTGTTCTTTCGAACTGCGTCCTCGTTAAGTACTATGATGCGAGAATGCGTCTCAAATAAGATTTATCTTTTATGAATGAACTGCTCTCCGTGATTTCGAGATGACATCAGATGAAATACATTCAGCACTACTCGATGGTTAAGATCTTTCCAAGCAATCGCCGATTAGAAGCTTCTACACAAGTTACACCATCTTCAATGTCAAATAAACAGACTAGTTTTTCTGCCTGTTTTTGGCCATGTTATTCGAGGAAAAATCGTTGAGGCACTCAAAAAAACGAGAATGTGATAGTGCATTACTATCGGATTTGAATCAGCATAGAACAAGGATAGAGCGATTTGGCCGCTCAGTCCGTTCAGAATACTCCGAACATTTGGCAATCATCCAGAATTGTAGAAGCAACTGGATGTCAATTTAGTCAGCCCATTACTGTATTACTGGGTATAGAGCTGGCCTGAAGAAAAGCCGGAGATTAATAATGACTCAACCCCATAATTCTGGCACCAATCAATGGTTCAAAAAAGGAGAGATTCAGCAGCGCAGGCAAGAACAACCACTGACCGAACTTTTTCAAAAAACGCAGAACCATCTGCAAAGTATCTGGTCTTTCAATCAAATCTGTGAGGCTGCGGTTATACTTAGCTCCGGGTGGCTGCTGACAGCCCTCTTGTTTAAATTCTATCGCAGTTGCACTGGAATTCGTCGTCGAGAATGAGAGTATTTTAATCGACCCGTACTTTGGTCTTGAGCGGAGGTGGTGTAGTGGTAAATGGCACGTTATTACATACGCATGATCACGGGCTCGAATCCAAGATCAATATCCGCCTAGACCAGCCGATCTCTCCGGGGTCGGTCAATCGGTATCGGACTCGTTTGGGAGGATAAAAGCATTGACTTGTACACTGACTGACCATCGAAAGTCATTGTATAGGCCACATGCGCATCCAACACCACTAGGATTCTGAATGGAAGCCGATTGCTGGAGCGCATCCCTCAGACGGGATTGATTTACTCCCGTAGATTTTGGACTTTGGACTTTTCTTCTAATATAGTCGCACTATTGTCCGTTCATCTTCCCACGATGTTCTTCACCATTTTGAAGAGGTATGAAAATCTATTCTGGTGGGGGTAATAAAACTTTTGGGCCTTCCATTCATGCGTATACCCGTGGTTTCCTGGGTTGTAGAAATCCATTTGTCAGGGATAATTGTGCCGACCTTATCCTGAGCGCAAAATTCGAGCTACTTACAGCATTTTTTGGTGTCATAAAAAACTTTTCGGGAGGGATTATTAAATGATGTCATGAAGAACGTAGGATTTGTCTTCAGAGGACAAATTGTAGTGGTTTTCTTGGACGCGCAAAAATCTATGTATCCTAGAAACAATTATGTTGTCGCCATTTTATGAAAAAAGGCAGGCATTAAGCGGTTTCCAGGAGCTAACCACACAAATCAGTTCCATGCACGATCGTGGAACGACCAACAGGATCTAATACTCCTGAATCAGCTACCTGAATTTCCCTAGCAAAATTACCTCCTTAAAACATCCAGGCGGTCAAATGTGGTATTGTAAAAAGGACATCTGAAACGAGTACATGTTCCCGAGCTACCTGAATTTCCCAAGCAAGTTCTCCTAAACGATCGTCCTCGTCCTCGTAGTACCAGATGGTAAAAAGGACCATATCGTCCCGTCGAAGCAAGTGGGACCTTAGAAACTTACATATAAAAATCACGCTCACGAGGTTTTCAACTTCCTTTCACTGTCCTGAAACTGTAACGAACACCAATCGGAAAAAGTCTCAAGTCCCAGTAGAACCTTGTATAAGGCTCCAGGTGTAGTGAGAGGGTCTGGAATACTGGTCACAAATAGAGAAGACGAGAATGGTTGTTCAAATCCTCCGTGCAAGTTTCCATTCTCAAAGCATTCAGGCTGGAATTTTTTGCAATCCCTATCTACCATCCTCTGCCTCCTCTATCTATAAGATACTTCATGAAAGGGCGAAAGTTTTGCAAAGCTTTGTCTTCGGCAAAAGTACCTATGCGTTTGACAACTGTTCGATTGAAAGCCTAATCACAACTATTAACTACGCTTGTCGTGTTCGTTGCTTACGGAATGCTTTTGGATGCAACTAGGTCTGATTTGACCAAAGCTTAATTTTAAGCCGATTTCGACCGTCACCCGCAACTCCCTTGGCAGGAACTTCCAGTAGGAGGATGTACCTAGTCTGATAGGAATCCGGAGGGTCTGCTCAGTTTGGTAGGAATCCCCGGGAAGCTATAAAAATCCCGTTAACTCGGGTAGAATTCCATTAAGGTGCCGATCGGAAGACCACGACTAAAAACTTCGCAACATTCGTCTTTAAAATCGCTTAATTGAACATTCAATTTCGGGAAAAAACACTATGCAAGCATTGAGTGGATCATTGATTCATTCAATGTTTAAAAAGTGTTTTTTCCCGGAATTCAATGTTCAACTAAGGAGAATTTTGGGTCCTTTGTAGTCATTCTGCAGAGGAAACCTCATCAGACGTTCCTCTTCCAGTAGGAAAGGAAGGGCAAGGACTGGACAAACCAATAAGACAATGCTCTTGGCAACGAACGATCGTTCAGCTTTCGTGATGGGAAGTTCAAAAAACGTTCTCTGACCAACAATAATGTCTAGCCAAATTGGACGATATCTCACATTTCTATTCCTATCTCATGATCAAGGCATCAAAGGTCTTTCTACAGTATCTCTGATGCCATCATAATGAGATAGAGATAAAAAAGTGAGAAATCGCACACAACTGACGGACACAAAAGTTATAGTTAAGCTGGAAGACGAATGAATTGGCGAAAAAGTGACATATCACGATTAATTACCCATGTGGGAATGCAGGTGATGGTCTCGCTATCAGGCAGGGATCCACCTACACTCCCACATGGGTGATCAAGCATGATATCGCTTTTTTTGTAGGCTTCTGCGTTAAGTATAAAGTAATTAACCTCGGCTTGACGAACTCGTTCCATCGCATGCAGCAAAGTTTTTTGAATTTGATTTTACGAACTGGTTTTCAGAGAAAAAAACAATATTTTGCTGAAGAAGGAGTAGAACGAGTCATGTTTCTTTCTTTATTCCTTTTTCTTTAAAGAAAATTCCTTGGGTGAATTATTATTGAACTAATAAGTGTTAAGAAGGTTACTTTTATCTTTCATTGCTACAAATTTTGATGAGCCATTGAGCATGATATTTCCAGTTGAGGGCTACTCGAGAGGCTATGAAAGTACCCCGAAAAGTAAAAAAACTTGTTATCGTTCTCACACCCTTAATTTGATCTGGTGAAAGTGCTGTAGCCTGCACTTCACAACTCGAATAAGAATAAGAACAAGAAGGCGAGGGCAAGCGGGGTCTCGGTAGTGTAAGGTGTAAGAGCAAGATGGTCGGATAGCACCAGTGCGGGTCCGAGCCCATCCGCGGGTTCGAGCCCCGTCCGAAGCCTAAATTCTGCTCATAATTCGTTGACATCGGGAGACACAACTCAGATATTTTTCTACTTGAAATGGATCTCGACCAGCCACTATGGCCACTACATCTTCTCAAATTATCCATTCCGTCCATGGTCCCACATAGGTTGTGACCATATAGATGTTTCAAGGCTCCAGTTTCCCCCACGACCTGCGAGTAAGGCACTAAGGGTAGCGTAGTTGCATGGTTCCGGCATTAGCCACCATAAGAGGTGAAGGAAATAGCCTATTAACGTTCTGGGGGTGCGCCTACGCGTCATCTCTTGAACCTAGGGTGGCACTACAATCCCGGTGATGGCGAGGATTTCCTTGAACAAAGAATTCTTTTCTGCCCTTTCTGCAAATTCCATTAAGGAAACCCATCGGCTGATTACTTCCTGTTATTTTGACTTTCGGTTCTTCTTCTTCATAACTCTTAGCACCGCTGCAATAGCGCCTTCCTGTCCACCGAACGTTTTCTGTATGACAGGAATCAGTTCTCTGCATTAGCCAATGACCAGCGTTGTTGGAGCATCAGAGGGTGAACGATTAAATAAATAAATAAATAAATAAATAAATAAATAGACAAATATATCTATGAACTCATTCTCTCCATCTCATTTGATGGACCATTTTTAATTCAAATCCCCAACAGATAACCAGGTTCCTAGTGGAGGTGATAAACCTGATTTTGAGTACTACCGTATCAGGACGAAAGACTGAATGCTGTCCCTCGACAAATGAAAGTTATGCCGACAGAAATTTCAGAGCAATCTATTAGGAACACAAGGGAAAATCTACGGGAAAATGGAAAAAATTCCAGGAAAACGAATTCCCTTTCTCAAAGCCTATTATATGGGGCATGCAGTTGTATTATGTTAATGTGATCATATCTGCTAGACGATAAGGAAATTCTAGCTGGCATCTGAGAAGATAAGCTGTTTCTCTTCGAATTTTTTGGCCTGGCTAGTTTTGGGCTTTCATTAAATTAGCTTTCTGCTGAACATAAACTTGAAAAAAGGAAGTGGGAGAGACAGCTTTTGTCTTAATATGGAATTGACAGCGAATACTGAAGGCTCCTGTAGCCAAGAAAACTTGATAGCAATTAGAAATTGAATGGATGACATATTTCTCAAATTAGATTCCCAAATAAAAGTCATTGTTTTCCCCAGAAAAAATTAGTGAGAACTCGGAAAAAAGGTATTTAAAGACTCACATGAATACGGAGTAGAGGGAAGCCGAGAAAAGCGTTCGTTGCTTCATTCCGCCATAGCACACAACCGGACAACTGAAAACAGACTTTGCGAACTCGATATAATAATGTGAAGCAAGCCTCGAGACGATTATGAGAGGGTGGGCGTGCCCTGAGGGCTCTCTAGCAATTCCCAATCGAGAAAGTTTCTTCAGAAAAGCGGAGGAGGAGCCAAACGGGCCCCATCCCGATTACAAACAACAAATCTGACAGACACAGATAGTAGATAAAATGGTCATGAAGGAATGAAAGGATAGAGTGCTCGGTATTATCAAATCTTAATGGAATACGCCATGCATTCTAACTCAGCGGAGAATCTCTGTCATGTTGAAATGCATAGTATGATTGTACCATTCATTCGATTTTCAACCAGGCCCCCTGCAAGCAAGCCTTGATGAGGGCAGCACCCTCCCCCCTCTCCTCCCCCCGGAACAAGGCCCTACGTAGTTCGAGGGCGTAACCTCGCGATCGTGCCATCTGGAGATCAGAATTTTCTTGAGCAACAGAAATGGTTAGAGCTCTCACACGGACGCAAAGTCCCAGTACGGATGTATACCGTAACCCAAGCAATGAAATAATTCATTTTAGGTGCGAAGTTACGGAATCATTGGCAATACATCTGGTTCCAAGATCTTTCAACATCACTATACAGCTTTATTTAGATGTATCCCAATAGAGAAGCCAATTCTGAGGAAAATGCAGGCCCCGACGTCGGTTGCTCGGGTGACAATAGAAGTCATAAAAACAATTGGGTAATGAATTTCTATGAAGGAAAAGACAAAAGAAACCTATGCAATTCATACTGTTTGTTGACTTGGATCTAGAGAAAGAAGAGCGATGACTCAAAATGGCAGGTATTGTTCGTGCCTGCCACTGCCACATATTATCTGACGACCGATATCATGGTAGGAATTGCGGTCCGTACCGAAACTTATTTTTGAGAGATCCAACTTTTTTAGGCAAGCAATCACTAGACTCGCTCAGTGACTTTATGTTCCACGTAGTAGACTCATACAGTGTCCAAATTTTGAGCCAGGATTCCCTAACATGAAGACTTTAGGAAAAATTGATAAGAATTTTTTCATGCGG
The DNA here is from genome assembly GCA_900617895.1 of Haemonchus placei. Lineage (NCBI taxonomy): Eukaryota > Metazoa > Nematoda > Chromadorea > Rhabditida > Trichostrongylidae > Haemonchus > Haemonchus placei. The sequence continues at coordinate 3,345 of UZAF01000099.1, read as the reverse complement.
CAAGAAGTACACCAGAATCCTCGATTTAGCCTCGAGCTCTCAATTACTTCCCGAACCAGCTCTGAATTGTTAGGGAAAAAGTTTCTGAAGACCATCGCTACATGAAAAATTCATGGGCACTGCAATTGCCCACATGGACGAAAAGGAGAAGCCACAAATTTCCAAGAATTCGAGCGAAAAGAGAGTTTCATGGAAAGAGCGAAGCAATTATTGGAAAACCATATATCGTGAATCCCAGTTTTCTATAGAAACTGAGGCTTGACATAATAAATGCCATGATGAAAAGCGGTGATTACGGATTAAACTTTGCAGTTCCTCGATGAATGGTATGAATGGTGCTCAAGGAAAGGATAGGTGTATGGGAGGACAAAACCGACAATTACAATTGACAAGTGACTCGGGAAATGGTCATTTTGAGGACAACTCTCCGTTGAATATGGAAGATTAGCAAAGAAATAGAGCAGGAGCCTGGCGATTTTGCCCTGGAGGTTAATGCTTCCCATTGTTTCTAAGGCATCGTTCACGTGAATCTTCCTTCCATTCCACCTACGATCTGGTGATCGACACTTTTACTTCTGAACTTATACTACGCATGGTTAGAGCAAAGGTCAGTTCAGCATCCCTCTCATTATTAGAACAAAAAGCGGAAGGAAATTGGGCAAAAAGCGCCTTAGATTCCTTCATTATTTGGACGGGGCAGTGTTTTGATCAGAAGGACAAGTATCTAAAACAAAAAGCGGTATCATGCGACACTGCCTGTCCGAAAACGCTCCCAACAATTGGAATTTCAGCCATGCCCCCTTACTTGAGGGCCTTGCTTTTCCGGGCTTTGCAGTGAGATGACTCCCGCAGGACTACGTTCAGTGTCTGAATCTGGGCAGTACTTGTTCAAAGCTCGGCGCAACAGCAGAATATTTTGGAAATGGAGGTGGAACTGCAACAATTCGATTGGACAATATTGATGCTCGAAAAAAAGGTCAGAAAGCAACCACTTATTTGCTAGAACGCAAACTATAAACGGGCCTAGGCAATTGACAAAAACACTCTACAAAGTGCTCAAGCATAAGCATGCTTCCATCAAAATCGGCCCATCAGTAGTCGGGATGTGAGAAGTTGCTATATTTGATGCTGCACTTGGGAATCGTGCTTGCCTCAGCTGCCAGAGCTGAAGAGGATTGAAAAAAAAGACAAAAGGACGACAAAAACTCAAAAAAGACCTCATAGTCACATTGGGATGGGGACTATGAAAACTAGACTAATTGCTACATATGCACTTCGAATCAGATTGCTTATTCCCTGGATCTCATCCCAACTCTCCCTGCCTCTTCATGATCCTCCCAAAACCTCACATTCAACCAACTACCTGATATGGCTGGTAGGTTCAGATCCATGCCATTTGTCGAAGTAACCACCAACTTCAACAAACCGAAAAACCATAGTAGGGAGCTATCATAGGAACTTTCTGCCCCATTATAGCAGAAGTAAATTGGCTCAGTATTGGAAGGCCAATCAATGGTAGAGGAAACAAAATGATAGGGGTTTTTACATTACTCGAAACTTTTTGTTAGACTTTTCGCATCCCTTCTCCACTTTTCGGTCACAAACAAATGTCGGAAAATCGGGAATCCACGTTTTCCTAAGTATTTGACCAATTATAGCGACCAGAACCAGGTAATGGCCTCCTCTATACGAACATTCATGAATAAAAACTGAAGCGGCAGACGAAGGAACTCAGTTTTTTCATGCACCCTCTGCTGCACATTCCAAAACAACGTTTTTTGTTGAAGAGTGCAGCATCATCCCTCGACTGGCATCGTATTTCGCTTTGCGGGTGAGCCAGAAAAAAACTTCGCCAATGCTCTCGACTTCTCGACTTTGAAGACCAGGTTCTAGTCATTTGCGGGGCCACCTGTGTGTGTGTGTACCAGAAAAGCAGTTGAGTTTTGGAGTTCGAAGTGACAATCACAGATTGTATCGATCCTTTCAGTTTTTGAAAAGAGAGACTGAAATGAGAAAAGAAACCTAAACCAGTTAGGCTAATAAGCTCAGCGAGGAGTTAGTTGAGCCACAATACGGCAAAAAGTTTTTTTTAAAGCCCCCTTCCCGGGGATGTTCGGTGATGTTCATGTCCGCAAGCCTGTTTGAAAATATATGAATGATAGCCAATTTCGATTGGTTCCAAGCTCGTGGTTGGCCTGACGAAACACAGAAACCGAATGGACCCAGCAGGGCTTTGAATTGAGATAGGAAAGCTGGTCACTGAACCCACAAACTGAGATGAAGGTCACTTCGTTTTGATTTTCACAGGCAGTCAGCCTTTTCCTTGAATGAATGTTATAGAAGTAAAGGAAATATTATAAACACATGAAAAACATAATTGAAATCGACTTAACAAAGAATAATTACAGAAAATAAAATAATGTAATGAGAATTAGGTTATGTTCCCTGGCTTTGATTGGGACCCATGGGATTCAATGTCGGTAAATTTCACATGCCGGAATACCCCGAAGGACAAGTACATGCCATATGGCTCAATTATGAACCCAGCCAGATTTATTGTAAGTCCTCATCCTAATCCAATAATCAAATCAGAGCTATTTCAAATAAAATTATTCATATTCAATCCTTTGATTATACCTAAACATTAAATTAATTTTACTAATCACCCTAATTAATAAATAAATTGACGTTATAAGACTTTTTAAAACTTGTTGCCAAGATGTTAAATAAGTTCTTATCAACTTACGTTTCGGCGTAATCGCCTTCCTCAGAGCCTGCTGTGTATTATCATAATCCATCCTTCATTCAACAAATAAACTTCAGAAAACCGGTTCCCTAGACTAAATGTCTCCAAACGGGCATGATAACCCTAAACATGTTTAACCCACCTTTAGGAACAGCCGGTCGTTTGGTCGACCGCCGCTAAACTGACCCATAGGCACTTGGGGTAGCTTTGGATGATATGCCCTATCCCTCTCGCCGTGATACAGGGGGCAAACAAAACCCACAGAGGTCAGAGAAAGGCGCGAGTTCATTAGCTACGGCTAGGCACTCCTCTTTCCTATTCATTTTTGGGGACTTGGCGCTGATGAAAAATGCCTCAAGTGTCTTTCGCGCCGAAGTGAGGGGTTCCCGCAATAGGATCCTAACTGTAACTTATAACTGTTCCTCGACCGGTTGCGGGAAGCCAGTTTCGAACCCAATCACGTCATGGAATCCTTCGATGTTACATCCCTTTACACCGATGTATCCAATGAGGATGCTATGCAGGCCACTCTGCAACTGCTCAATGAATATGAACCATCGGTAATCACCAATGGCTTTTCCATCACACAGATAACGGTT
>UZAF01000098.1:0-16417 GCA_900617895.1 Haemonchus placei | reverse complement strand
AAGTGCTCAGCTTTTGCGCCTCGGGAAGTACCGCCTTTATCCCATAAGGTCCATATGAGAAAATGCCTTTTCCGCAAAATTACAGTGGAAATAAGTTCGCAAGTGAGTTATAGCTTCTTTACGTTCACAATTTCCTCCAGATATTACTTTGTAAAAAGATTTAAAGTGTACTACATTCCCGCTCTCGAAAAGATCTATCTTTTACGACAACTTATATGATCAAAAAGTTACGTCGCGAAGGTGGCTCAGCAGGAGAATTCGTCCACTTCAAAAAGTGACCCGTAATTTGGACTGAGGTTTGTTCAGAGAATCCCTTTGGATTGTACATTCTACCTATGAGAGATAAGAAAAGGCTTCAATACTGATAAGATTCGCCATGCATTCAATTTCCATTCAAAGTGGAAGAGCAGCAAAATATGTAATTGACCTATACAGTGAATTCTAGAAACAGCCAGTTGCTCCTAGACATGTCAATGTAAAATAGTGGCCTAAAGCTGGGTTAACATATGTCTGACTAACCCACAGTAGAGCTCACAGGTTACAAAACCTTTTGAACTTTCCCTTGAGATTTTTTAGTAGAAGTTGAAATCCGCATATCATAGAAAAATCTACATTTTGGCTAGAAGTGACGAGAATGGTGAAAGAATGATCTGTTTAAGTAAAAAAAGAGAGAAACCCATTACAGTAAGCTCGGAATCACGAAATCGTTAGAAAATCAATTACTGCCGGTCCCGAATAGGTTCAAGGGTGAAGCTCCGTTACAATCGCAGCTGCATTGCAGTTGTCTGTATCGGACTCGACGGGTCTTTAGGCCAGGGTCACTGTAGGAGGCCAGGGCTGAACCTACTGTAAGCATTTGTGAAAGGTGTTTCATAGAAATTTAAGAGAATGAACGTTACATCATAGCATCTATGATGGTCACCGGACCGCCTCGATCATCGTGGGAAATAGATTATGGAAATATTATCCGCGAAAAAAGTCAAAAACGTTTTCCCCTTCGGATGCACTGAATGAAAAGTTCGACAAATATTGTCTCTGCATAAGTTGTCAGGAAGCTATTGAACAAAAAAGTATGAGATGCTACGGTTGACAAAAATGAGAATTTAGTGGCGGCTTTCATAGTCCACGATTTCGCCCGCGAGCGAGCGGGCGAGCGATCGAGCGATTATGGCAGCGCTTGCGCGCGATACCGACCAGGATTCAGTTGAAAAAAAGGGCCAAGCGCCGCCCCAATCGCTTGATCGCTCGCGGGCCAAAGCGTGGACTATGAAAGCAGCCAGTAGGGCACGTTGGTCCTTCAGTAATCTCGGCTAAGGGTCCTGGCTCGAACGAGTGCGCACGACGCAACGGTAAATTCCCAGACACCCACGAACCGCTCCGTGACCCCGACGTCCCTTTTGCGCTATATATGTGACAAGTTATTTAAATAAGGTTATGTCGTAAAAGGAAATGGTCCGTTCGTGAAGTCCTGCGTTCAGTGCATTTTATTTTACGGCTTTAAATTTTTGTAGGATCAACGTGCCGTACTGTCTGTGGTTTTCGTATAATAGACGTGACGCGACCGCAGCAGTCACAGTACAATTTGAATTGGAACGGGTGGCAGCGAAAAAGCTACAGAAACTGCAAGTCGATTTGCCTTAAAATTCCAAGAAAACTATTCAGTGCTTATAAAAGTAAACGATAAAATCACTGTACTATCGTCATGAGACATCTAATCACAGATACAGGCTGAAGCCGGGATAAAATAGCAAAACGAAATTGGAGATATCGTAAAAACCATTAGCAACTTTGAGGTTGCGGGCGGACGGCTCCTCAACGGAAGGTATTCCCGAGTAAGATGAGCAGCATTATTCGGGGGGCTCTTATCGTGTGAAAAAAATCCGCGACGAGACGATGGAGCGATGAAGTCGTGCGGGGCCCATCAAAGGAAATCGCAGCAATTGAATTTCAGGCGGATGCACTTGCACTCGGGCTATTGATTCCGCGCTCTAATACGTAACAAGCACACCTTTAAATTACGGTGATTTCGCCTACGTGCTCAGGGATGGGTTTTAGGCAGAGTTCGCCAGAAGTTGCCTTCCCGCACGGCTATTTCGCGACGCCTCTCTATTGATATAACAAGAATGCAATTTGTGTTTTTGAGTGGAGAGTGTATGGAGAAACTGCAATGAAAGAGAGCCCCAGAGCCTCTAGAGCCCCACCCAGATGGAGCAAAGCTGAAGTGGGAGATTGCGAAATATTCCTTGTTTATTAGGTCATCAAATCATAATCGTGGGATTAATTCGAGTGCTACATGCTATAATACATGCAACGTAGGGTCAGGCCGAGAAGGGAAGGTTTTGGAGGAAATATGGGGGATAGCCTTGTAGGAACGACGTATCGGGAAAGATTACGAACGAGGCTTCGACGATCCATCAATTCGTGTCATTCCCAAGGGGTCATGATGTGTAGGGGAGGAGCACGAGCACCATCACTAGCAGCAGCAGCAGCAGCTTGACAAGTGCACCATGGACAGAGACAGAGAGCGATCAGTTGTGGGAGGAACGAAGACGAGTGGGGCAGAAGAAATCTGCTGTCCACGGGAACTGCAGATAGCCGGCTATTTGAATGGGTTTTTCCTGGGTAAATGGTTTTTTTCTCACTCCTCGTTAAATGGCTGATAGGGGGAGGGGGAGGGAGAGGGTGGAGGGGTTGGTGTGTGTTGCGTAGTGGTTAGTCGCATCCCAAACTAGTTCATGATAGTGCTTTACCGATCACTTGTGGGGTCCTTCTTCTCCTGGCTAGAAGGACGCTCTGAATACTTCATTATTTCAAACGCCGTTATTTTGAGGCATTGCTTCAGTGTCCCTGCCATACATTCTGCATAGCTTACTAGGCACAAAGGTCCAGTTCACGATGGTTTTGAAGTAGCCATTTTCAGACAAAGAATGGAAGTGATCGTCCAGAATAGTGCAGTTATGGCGAAGAAAAATAGGTGTGTTAGAGAAAGTTAAGCGCTCAGAAAAATAGTTAAATCAGGGGATGGACGAGAATGTGACGACAAAGGTCGTATAGAAGGGCTAATTGGACGAGCTGTCTAAATGTGTGCCCATTGCTTACAGCTGGCTACTGTAACCTGCCTGCGTGCAGCGTGTGGGTCCCGGTGCGAGATACAACTTCTACAGCCTCTGCAGCGCCGTGAAAACTCGTCTCCTTCGAGTGTGTCCGTCAACTAAGCCGGTTTTTTGGACCGCAATAATAAGTGTGTGGAGGCACGAGCTCAGATTAAAGGCTCACTAAGCTCAGTTCAAAATAATTTTGAGGTGCCCTTTTTTCAGTCGGAAACTATAGGTTGTGAGTAATTCATCGGTAGCGAAGGAGTGAGAAAAGTTGTCGCTTCGTGGAAAATGAGGCTCCCTAAAAGTAAGGAAAATAGAGTTCGGACGAAATAGCCATGACGGAAATAATGGGAAAGGGGCATACGAACGAGTTTTCATTTATTGGCATTTGCGCATAGAGCTGACTATATCAAGTCACATCTGCACAGAACTGCGTTTTACAGGTGTTGCTTGGAAGACAAGTTGTTTGACTTCCTTCCAGGGTTCCCTTTGACCGGTGCAGCCTCTCCAATGCCGGTGAAACTTGGTCGAGGATACACACGATACAATCTTTGGGTCCTTATGGCGCCCTATTTAGGCAGGTTCTTGACATAGCAGCGCCGCATATGGTATACATACAAGAGGACCACAAATTTATCCTAAGCAAATATCTCATGAGCCATTTTATAGTGAACTGTGCCTTTGAATTCCTGCTACTAGAACCGGACATTGAAGCGTGCCTTTGATAAGGTGCTATTGATGCAAACCCTCCACCAATGTAAAAACGTGATCCGTGCACCCCACCCAAGCGTTCATTTATCGTGATTATTGCCTTCGAGCATCTTTATTGGGAACTTTCTTCTTTATGGTTTTACCTATACCTACAGCTTTTTATAACTGTGATTTAATCTTCACCTACAGTTATTATATACATAACCAATCGCAACAAGGGTCCTTCAGAGATTTATGCTTTTTCCTCTCATTCGAAATCTGGTATCAGGGCCAACACCGAAGGACAAACGATGAGCAAGCTACGGGAGAAATGGGCAGCACTTTCTTGACAAATGGATGTGACGGCCGACTAGTTAATAGCCTGTCACATCGGAATGGGGATGAAATCCACAAAATTCCACGCTTTTCATGCCATTCCACTGAAAAGGGCACTATTAGCAAATATCTATAGATAGGAGAAGATAGAATTCGATACCATTTCCCACACATATGACGAAGTTCACCCATAGCCAATTAGGCAGTAGCAGTGTCACATATGTGTATGTCAGATAACTTCTTAGTAGAGTTTAAAACGTGGCTCATCCCGCTCATGGTTATTTTTCAGGAAATGGAAATTAAATTCGGCTTTTCAACAGCATTCGGCAATGTTCTGCAGGTGAACAGGAAAAGCAGCTGAAAGATCCCGATGCATGTGTCACGTACTCCCAGCTTCTCCTACAACAATATGATATGGTGTTTGAAGAAGGAATCATAAAAGCCGAGTCTTTTGTTTCTATAAATAGTCTATTTAATCCGAAAAACAAGTTTGTTGGGGATTTTCAGTTTTGAAACCCATAGTTCACCTCACAAACTCCGCCCGCTTCGGAACCCCTCCCCTCCACCTATACGAATATGCATAACCACTTAAGTAGCATCAATGACATATGTATGAATTGTAGGGTGGAATGCGATTACTGATTTCAATATGTTGCCAAATTGGGAGCGAAGAGTGAACTCTATGGAAAGCCGTGAAATTTTGTTCTTTTCAGGTTCGATGTTGGCGTACCGCTCTGGTTTTTCATTGGATGTTCTTCTTGTAAAGCAAAGATACGCTTCATTTGCTTTCCTGGGGACCGCTAAAGTTTCCAATTCGAAACTCCGCTTGGAAACGTCCAGAACTGATGTGAGATGTTGGCGTTTTGCTCTGTAACGGCCTTCCCCTATGAGAGCTCAAGCAGAGTAATGCGAACCGTTGAGGTCGAGGAAGCAGGTGATTCATCCGTTAGAGGATGCCTAAGATAAGTCAGTCAGAGTGACATAGCACCCGACCATTCACCACCCGTGCTATAAAGAGGCAGCCAGCTGGAAGTTCACTTTTTCCCATCGAAAAGGTCACTGTGCCATTTCAGAAGATGCTCATTTTGAGCTTTTTCTGGGTTGCTTTCTTAACAAAAAGTAGCATTTGTGCTGCCTGGCCTATAAAGAATATTGAATTTTTACATGGGGAGATTCATTTGGGCAAAAATTCTCCTATAGATGAGCGCATTTCTTTAGTCCAACCAAGTCCAACAGCGCATAAGCTTCTTCCCTCCCGTGTTCTTATGGCATACGCCTAGAAGAACCTATATCGTTTGTACCTAGTTTCATTAGTAGTTTTTCTGTGAATCGTTGTACAGGCGTGTCATCGCTCTGGCTTTATTTCCCATTGAGTTCCTTCCAGAAGTGCATCCGATTCGCTTTTTGACATTTCTGGTGCCGTACAAAAAAGTATTATAGAACTCATAGGAGTGCAGCACTAGCATCGATTCCCTATTGTTCCCTCCATTCAGTGGCGTGGTTGACCGTGAATCTGTTCAAGTTCATGGAGCATTATTCACTGGGGAGCGACCAGCTTTGCTCTATGAAAAAATAGCACTTCCACGAGAGTTTCGCCGATGAAATGAAAACGATCAGTGAGACAAGGAATCTAATGAAAAATTTTGAAAAGTTAGGTACAGTGTAGGCCTAAAAGCTTTCAAAAACCAGTAATCCACCACAATTGGGGTTCGATACCATCTGAGATGCTACAGAGCATCAGAAAAGTGCTTCTGTCAGTGGAGAGTAGTAAGGAAAATCTAAACGCAAACGCGGTCATGGTACTAAACCCCGAGAAACGCACTATGAGCAATTGAGCTCCATCCACATCCTACAACTCCCTGACTGAACTGGGAAAAGGCATTGAATATGCTGTGAGCACTGCATCCGAAGAAATATCTCGATGCAGAGCAAATAACTCGTAATCCAATGGTCGACCAGAAAACTAGCTTTTAGATCCACCAAAAATTCATTGCCCAGTAGTTTAGATCCTGAGAGGGATAGCATAAAAATCAAGACTCGAAAAGGTGTAGGAAGCCTAAAAGGATAGAGAAGGAGGAGAGGCCGAGAACTGGCTGGGAATACTCAGGCAAAAACTTGGGCTGTGTGCTGAAGCCCAAAGTCGGAGGACTAGGTTTTTGCCGTGGATTCGCCGTGAATTAAGAGTGCAGAGGACAGTGAGAAAATGGAGCTATTGAAGCGAAGACAATGATGCCGCCGATGGCAGCCAACGGTGGTGGGATGATTTCACTGAGCACGCCCACCTCTATTCTACCAAGTACGATCTCATGTACTTTGTTCTGAGAGAGGGCCCATTGAGGATTCAACTTTATTGCCTGCAATTTCCGGCTTTTCATATAGAAAAGTGCTGTGTCGCAGCCGCCCCAGGTACTCTGGCTGCCCTGCCGGAATGCCTTTTTATAGTTGATATGTACTTTTTGTCAGGTTTCGAAAGTGCACGGATTCGGCGAATATGACGAATAATCGACCTGCATTCGGTCTACGGGACTTTCACGATGGTTCACTTACTACTTTATATTAGGTTGTCGGAATGTATCGACTAGCGTTGGGACGAAAATAATTTCCAAAAAAATACCACAAAAATATCAATATCTCAGGGGTTCAGTGCAAGAAATACTGACCCTCTCATTTACTAAATGACGCTTAATTATTTTGGGAAAATTCTGATACCAAAAAGACGACCTCTAAAATTTGAGATCTCAACTTCAATATTTTTCAATATTTTTAGGATTCATTTTTCCACCTAATTCAGTGGTCTCGCATCGACTGGAAGAACCTGGAGTGAGCTTGCGTACGACAGGTCTGTGAAATGGGGAAGAAAGAAACTACCACGGCCCTTCCTCAAAATAACTTATGGATTTTTTCCGCTTGGCATCAGTTTGGCGTTAGCTTGACGGATTTCCTTATCCGTTGGGTTTTGTCCCCCTCTTTCGCTTGTTGGTAATGGAATCCTTACTAACAAGCGAATTTGTGGGGGGACAAAGCCAAACGGTATGAACGAATTCCTTTAAAGTGTGGAAGCGTCTGGTGCTCGTACAGAACATTGACACGCGGCCAAGTGGATGGGCGTACGGGAGATGGGACTGGATTCAATTCCTCTTCACGGGAACGATGAAATTTGGAACACTATACACTTCGACAGTGTAAAAAAAATGCTCCGAGTTTGAGAATTCGGCTACCTAGTCTTTTCGGTTTGTGATTTTCACTGATGTTCTCTGCCCTTGCAAGTATCTCAAGTTTTGAGAAGGGCGATTTTACGTGAGGCACGGCATGTATTATAGTATTGCTACTAAAGCCCTGCAGTATTTTGCCGCTGATTAGCCCTCTTTCAGGATGCGCACCATTCAGAATTTTAGTAGCGTCTGGTTCCAATTAACTGGTTCCAAAGGATAGAAGGCTCGGTTGACCTGAGCGGGTAGCAGATATTATTCCTTTTATCTCACAACAGTTCCTGAAACGTGGGTGGTAAAGAATGAAATTAGCTGGGTTCCGATCCCTTGACATAACCAAATCATACCCAACATTCCTACTCCAAGTAATTTCCTGAATTTCATTTTATTTCGTCATTCTTAGATGTTATTTTCAGATGAACATTGTTAAGGGATCGAGATCCTGTCCATGAGCACAAAGGACGCGTCTGGCCATTGCGGCATAATTTATTGAAAGAAATCTGAATGAAAAAATCTTTTCACCTGACTGGTCCTGCATTCACCACGACAACAACAGCAGCAGAGAATGCGACACAGGAAGCATTGGGGCTTCCGACGATTCCGTTCCGTGGGAAGCATAGACGGTCGGCAACGTGGATGGAAAACCTCTGTAATTCATTATGGATCTTTATAAATTCAGGAATGATTTGAAAATTCATTTCATTGCCCAATTAAGCGTTGAAAGTTTGAATGAAGGACCTGACTAAGAGGATTCCCAGGGAGCCTGTAGATAGCTTCCATCGAGAAAGCAAAGACATTTAGTCTGAAAAAAAAATTCAGAGGAAAGGCCTATGGAATGGATGGAAATCGCGGGGAGTAGCTGGAAACTGCTGGGGCCTTTCCAATTCAGACTTCTCTGGACTCTCCTTCTGCGACTTTTAATCTCTCAATTTTGCTTCAGTCCAGTTATCACAAGTTCCACTTTTGTGGAATGTAGTGTGGGGATGGCAAAAATGTACACCGAGATCACCCCGAGTCTAGTGTACACTATGGGATACCGCTTGCCATCGATACGACATTCGGGCTGGGTTATAGTCCACTGAATGATCTTCTGGAGCCAAACAACGGGAGTCAAGTTTACAGGAGGGCTCAAAAACGATTGCAGCCCAGCTCTTCTAACTGACGTGCGGAGAAATCCGAAATTAAAAATGGGTGTAAAAGGAGTGTTGGGTGAGATATTAAAAAAGAGTCCTCCGAAACCTGCGATTTCCTTCCTAATTCCAATCCATTTCAAATATTTTGCTCTCAGATAAAGAGATAGCGATAGTGTAAATAAAAAAGATCAAGTGACTACGATAAAGGAAGGAGCTGCCAAAATAAAAGGTTGAATACCTAAGATTCAGAGCAGGACTTGGTAGCCGTCTCCCTAAACCAAAATTTGGGCACTACCCCAAGTTCCCTTCAAAAAATTCATATCCTATTGTTGGCAAGCTCCAACATCCTTGTGTTTAATTCACATTCCATTGTTAATTTATCAAAAGAATGCTGGAACGTTGCCAATATATAAAATGTTGCGCGAAACTTTAAGAGCAGGAGCACAATAGATGAGTTGACGAAGCGCTATCTAGTTGCTACACAAATCGGGGATCAGCCCATTAGCAATCAGGTTAGCAAAAGAAATGTCAATACGAATTAGGGCTCATAAAATTTAGTCGCCTATGAAACATATTGATCTAATCCAGTGATTGTTGCAATTAACCCGGGAGAAACCCACACGTTCCTGGGACTTCATCAAAACAACTCTGAAGTGCCCGATTTTGAAAATTTGAAAAACTCACTTTTCACTCCCAGAAGTGCTCATTGGGACGCTATCATTTCTCTCGCTCTGTACTCGTTTCACAACTTCAAGTTGTATTCTGTAATGGACAGCAACAATTGCAAACTGGCTTTTCATAGATGACCGAAACACCGAGACAGAGAGTGGACGAGTTTCTAATGTTCTCAGTAATGGACAGCAGCAATACAGAGCTAAAAGGAGCACAGTAGGTGATGGGACTGAAATAATTGCACTATGTATTTACAAACTTTTTCTAGTTAATTTCAAGCTGAACAAATTGTGACGAATTGGAATCGCATTCGCTCCAAGCAACAGGCCTATCGTCAATTGGGGGAGGGTACTGCGGATATCAATAAAATGAAGGGAGAATGACTGACAGACATGGCTGAAAATGCTTCTCAAAGAAGCAACAGCTTTCCTGGAGTGGAAATATCTCCGAATGGGTTTGAGTAGGGAGGGACCAGGTTTCCTTTTGAAGCAACAAAAATTGAATCAATAATCCAATTTAATTAAAGAATAGCCAGGAATGCAACTCAAGAACATTTCGTCAGCCATGAAGTATGTACTGGCGGTTAATGCCCGAGTGAAACAACTCGCTCAGATCCCACAGGATAATGAAAAACTCCATTGTTGCAGTGGAGGTTTGAAGGGGAACAATAAAGGGCGATAATTACCATATCTAGCCCATAGCACAATGTCTCACTGAAGATTAGGATTCGCCAACTTCTCTTTGTAAAGCGATTTGGGATTCCCGGAAGTCAAAAGACTCTTCCATGTGTAAAACTTTCCCTTCACACATATTTGAATTGTCAACAGCCACTATTGGCATGGGTGAAGTTTTGCATGCCCAAAATTCGTTTCCGCAAGAAAAAATCCCATTGGAAAAGTGCATTCAGCCGCTAGGACGGGAAGGAGGTGTGCCCAGAACTTTTTTCTCAACAGAACTTGCATGAATATGCAGGAAATGTGGCGAAGAACGCACCATTTTCAAGGCTGTTTTATAGGATCAAAGCTATTCCGCTCTACTTCAAGTCCCAAATGGGGTTTTCCTTTGACAAGTAAGTCAAGTTCTTGACTTACTTCTTGATACGACGCATCTAATCCTCCCCGTTCTTCTTTTTGATACGATGAAGTAAGAATACCAGCGTGCACGAAATATCAGGGAGGTTTATACTTTTGGCCTACGAGAAGAATGAAAATGAAAAGAAAGGAAAAAAAAGAATTAGAATGAGCCGTACTGCGAAATCACGGGAGGCATGCAGCTCTCAACAGGTCTGGTAAACCGTGGGGCTGGTTATGAGGTCTTGACTTTAACCTACAAGGAAAGAAAGAAGGTCATTTTACGGGGTGGGGGTAATAGAACAATTTTGAGGATGTTACACAGGAAATGTCAAAATGAAGTTGGTTTAGATGTTCCATTCAGGAGAGTTCTTTCCAAACAGCAACTGCGTGGAAATTGAACCAGACGAACAGATGGAGGGGGGGGGGGAATAATACCAGAAAAGGGAAAGTAATGAAAAATATATTGTGAATGCTCTCAGGTGTGCTCTTTCTGCTCGAATGAGAGCGAATGAAATAATAAGTGATAATAAATGATTACAGTAAAGCGGAATACCCATGAATCCAGGCGCTATGCAGTGGTGCAGCTGAAACTGAAGAGAGATTTCCACTACAGCAAATACCTGCAACCCCTGATTACTGGTTGTCCCGCTTGACACCTGTTCCCTTCCCTTTATGCTTCCCATTGTTAACACCACCCAATCGTACGCCCATTTCACTTGATACTTAGAAATCTCCATGTTTCATAAGTTCTTGATACCACAAATTCTCTTCTTCTTTGTAGCTTTCAGCTATGATTTGAAGTACAGTTCCACCCGAGAGTCATCCAATTACGATTTCCTAGTAGTAAATTTCCCAATCAAAAAAAGTGATCTAATCGGGATGTAAATCATCCAACTTAGAGTTCGCCATACAGATAATCGCGCCGTTTCAGAAGGAGACATCGACGTAAAATTGTCGATGTCATTAATCGTATGAAATGCTTATGTGGCAGGTTCCTACAATTTTCCACTCTGGTATACTTCCACAGTCATCTTCTAAAGGTTTTCAGTCTTTGAGCAAGCTTTCCTTGGGCAGTGGGTATGTGTGAATACATCTGAAGAATGTCACAAAGAGTTTGCAATATTGCCATATTTGAAAGAGCCCCTGTTGAGATCGTTATCGAAAAAATTGAAATTCACAAGCAAAGTTAACTTATTATCGGCATGGAACTCTGACCCCGTCTAAAGTGATGACCACAGATTTAGGTTTTGACCATTTAGGTTTTTCAAAAATAAAGTTGATATGAAATTAGAAAGAAAATCATCTGATCTAAAATCTCTCTCCGATACCCTATTTCAACGGGTCCGTTAGCCAAAATTTGCTTCCGCGATATCGTTGAAATTGGATAAATCTGAGAGTAGTCGACTGATTTTACGGATAACGAAGATGTTCAAATTCAGAGGCGTTATGCGTGAAATAGTTCGATTTGGAATGGCTCGAATGTTTGCCAAAAATGGCAGAAATTAAGCTGGACATGAAGTTTTGTGATTCCGATGAACGTCAATCAAATGGGAATGGCGGAAGCGTGAGATTAGCTGGCCCACATTCAGTACACTATATAATACGGAACTAGACTGAACGAGTACAGTCACTGAAGTTCAGTTTCACGATACCTCAGAGTATCGATCGAAATCATCGTTTTTGACACGCGCGTTTAGCGTTTTGACGCTTTAGCGTTTCCCACAGTGCAATTCAGCTATTGAGCTCACTACATTTATCTAAAATCATGAGATGTACAACTGAGCAGATACCGTTTAGTGCGTGACCTTTGATAGGCATAGATAATGGCCAAGGAACATGGTATTTCTCAGAGTCACAATCGAAATATCCTAAATAATAGAAAAAAAATCTAAAAAAATGTAAAAGGAATAATACGGATTATAAGGCAGAAATATACTTTTTCTGATCATTGCTTCTCAACAACTTTTAAAAAGTTGCTTCATGTTTTTTTTTTCATGTGCCTACTCAATCAAGGTTCTCATACTTCGAACCATGAAGGACTCACTCTATATTTGTTTGATAGATATGTTTCTTCGAGAAAATGGAGCAATCGCAACCAATACAGAGTTTTTTGTCTTCGCTTAGTGCTAAATTCACTGCCGGTCATGATTCTACAGAGCAGTTTGTTCAATGTACACCAGCAAAAAAGCCGAGAATGCGAGTAATGCGTCCTCCACTAACATTAAAGTGATTTTACGTTCCACACGCTGTTGTGAAGCAACGAAGCCCTATGAACGGAAACTACACAAGTCCAATCAGTGATCCAGCTGAAAAGACAAAAAAGAGGATTTCAACGACATAGGTGTGGTTTCTTACTATGAAAATCAATGAAAGGAACACATCTGGCCTAGGAGAAATCGTCCGAGGCGATTTTGGCCGGAACAAACGTAATATGATCCCAGGTGCGTCCACTCCTTTAGAATACAACGAACATTAGTCTGCCGTCTAGATCCGACTGGTGCACCTGAAGCAATACCTTCGTGAAAGCCCAGAATATGCAGGTGTGATGGACTCGATTCTATTATTCAGGTGTCAAGCAATCCATCCACTCTAGAGAGAAAGGAAATCAGCTCGGTTGAGCAGAGTGAAAGAGGGTAAGGGTATGAACACTCGGATCGTCTTATTTGGTCGGTCTCGGTCGCCTCTATAGCATGAAAGGAATATTCCAAAACTGTATTGAATCTCGAGAAAGGAGGTCTTATAGAGACAAGAGCAGCACTATCCCAAGCATGATTCGTAGGTGAAACCTCTGCCCTAACCGTTGAGGGCAACCTAGGCCTCCATCCCTTCGGGGACGTTTTATTCGTACCCGACTGGTTTGGGAGGTTGAAATTATCGATATCCACATCGGCTGATCACATATGCGTTCCGATCGCAGATACGATGCTGATTTATAGAAGCTGAATGTGATAGCGTAACCCCAACAGGATCGATCAGCGTCAAATAACTTTGTCCTTTACCCTTTTATGAAATTTTAAAGGCTCAGAAGAGGCATAGGTAAGCATGTAGGAGAGGTTGAAGTTGAAGTCAAAAGCTGCAGTCGTGCAGATTTCGTGCACAGTGTAGGCATTTCCAGGGACTAGATGGCATTCGCCCTGACCGGAGACCTTACACGTCGGCTTCGAAGGATATTACTACACAGTGAACTCCAATAGTCAATACTTAATAACACCTCCATAAAGTCAAGTACCCACTCCCTTCTGCTTATTATTATGGACCAGTTTATTTTTGTTTGTATTTTTATCACTTTCTCAGGGCCAACCTACAAGCCTTTCTGCTGCCAGAAGAGGAGAAAGGAGATCCACTATCATATGGCAAAAGCAGAACTACGAAAGTCGAATATATAATAAATAAATACGTAAATAAAATATATGACGACGTGCTCGTCAAAAACAAAAAAAGATCATTCCATTCCAAATATCACTCCAAATAGGTTGATTTTGAGGTACGTAATTGGTGAACATCATGAAAAACCCTCAAAGTGGATAAGATTTTGAGGGAGTTTAACAACAGGAGATCCCCCATGGTCGATGAGTAGCGTTTACCGCAATGAAACTGCCTTCATAACTGAAAAAGCTTGGAAGGTCACTTCAATTGGGGCGAGCTCTAAACTGTTCTAAGCCAGACACAAAAACAAAAGGCCTAACCCGCTACGGAATTAGGAGATAGCTGGATTGAAACTGGATCGGTTTAGAAACTGAAAACATGAAAAACACGCAGTGCAGGTTGCGGTTAGGACACATTATACAAGGTAAAAAACAGAGGGACACGAATCAAAACTGAAAACGGCTGGTTACCTTCATCATTCCATTGCTGAAAAGCTCAACTGTAGTAGTGAAAAAAGGCTTGGTCTGGAAGTGAAGCCAATATGGCTTTCAACCACACCTGGGTGTGAATTTATTAAGCCAAAAAATGATAATTTCGGCTGTGACTCTTTGACAAACCCTCCGCGAAACCATTAGTTCATACATCGGCTTGCATGTCTTGGAAGATTTGATGAATGTCTAACCCTAGGAAGGTGATTAACGGGCAGCCGGGGAAGGAAGGCTGATGAGGCAGGTGTAAACGAGACGGATGGAAAAAGCTGAGAGGCGATCCAAAAGTTGGCCATCGAGCTCAATGGCCCGTAGCAATTTCGTGAACTGGGAGGTCGAATATAGCCGAGGAGTGGAAGGTTAACGGAAATGCAACAGCTCGACCAGTCCAAAGTTCAAAATTCTGCCATGGATGGCTGCCCTGTTGATGAATGTAGGTCACACAGCAAAAACTCAGCAAAAGCCCGAAAGCTATTTTCAGTAATACTGCAGAGTAAGCAATTATGGGTGAGCGTATCTGTCCTTAGTGGATTCCGCTAAATCACACGAACGATTTCAACTCATTGAAGGACTAGATTCTGAAGGGAGTCTGACACCTGTAGCTACAAAAGCACGGTAACTTTTCGGGAAAATCGCAAAATTGAAAGATGTTGAATTTGATTTTCTTTATGGATTCACCCAGCACTTTGTCCCTTTGACTTATGGTGAGTACTGATCAGGAAGAAACTGTGAACGGGTGGCTGCACTCCTTTCGTATTCTCGCGACAAGCGGCAGTGGTTCTGCGGCAGCTACCGCATCCTTACACTGGAAATTCAAACATTCCCATAGTATGCGATCGCGATCGGGTGGTGTGAGAGCGCGGCATGCTCGGAGAGAAGTGGCATGTCGCTCGGGCACAAATCCATGAACCCCGAGACGAGTTCAAACTGTTTGGTATTAGAACGAGCCAAGCACTTAGCATTTAGGGTGTTTCACAACTGCTTGATGTAGAATTGATTAAGTCCAACGTCGACATCCTAAAAACACACACACACACAACAAGAACCAGGCTAGAGCTCTCCATTTGCAGTAAATTTTTACCTGAATGGGACGGAATGGGTCGCGGGTATGGACAAATACGTGCGTCCGAGGATGCGGCAAATTGCGCGGCGAAGCGCGTGGCGATTCGAACGACCGTGGCGTCTATTATCGGGGCACAAACTCGAAGTAGAGTAGTTCAGTAGGGTCAGATGATCCTTCTGATCTGATCTACTTCAAATTTGGGCTACAATGATAGGCACTGCAGTCGTTCAAATCGCCACAAACTTCGCCGCGCAATTTGCCGCACGCATCTCCGGACGCACGCAAGTTCCGTCCCCCAAGGGGTCGCTCGGGCTATCGCCTCAATCGCGTACATCTTGTAACAACGTAACTGAAGTAAATGACAGATAAGCGTTGTGGAATTTCCATATTACCTCGCTCCAACTTATATGCATACGACAAGGTCCACCCCATCCCGTGGCGTTGAAAGGAGACAGTTTGGTACGCACTCTTAGATAAATAGTACAAAACACTTTAGACAGACTTTGAGTTCTCATTAACCTTTGTGAGTATTTTTTGTCGCATTAGAGCAACAATTCGGGTTTTCAATCGCCAATGTTTTGCCCAAGCAGGTAATTTGTACTTACGTCTACCATGATGGGTTTTGTCCTTATGGCCTTTCTTTCCCAACTTTACGCTAACATTCGTTGAATGCTGACAGAAAATGAAATTCATTCTGCTTTTCGAGGGGGATCTATCTTGTATGTCGGGTCGATCATGTTGATGGTGCTGATCTGATATTTCATTATTATCGTTCCAGCTTCATAGTATCTTGATGTGAATGCTAAATACTGACAATCTCGTCAGGACCAACAGTTTTGAACTGTTGGCTTGACATTATATCTTTCCAGAGACGACTTAACAATGGCTCCTTGCCGTCGTCCAGTACTGTTCGGAACTTAGGGCGCTACTACTCAGGCAGTCTTTTCAGCAGAACTGTCTACATAGCTAACATTTACAATCGCTTGATCAACCTTCCCAGCAAGAATTCGTACCCACTCATTCCATCTTGGATGGAGTATTTGAGAACGTTGGCTTCGATTCCATACTGGCGATGAACACTGCTTTCTGCTTCCTTCAAAGTAAATCGATCTATTTGATAGGCACTTCGGTGGATGTTTCTGGGTTCATTCAATTGGAGTGTAGATGATTGGGAACAATGAGGTATTCGATATTTGATATTCGATAGATGAACCAGTGATTGAACACTTGTGTTTGGTCAAGGCTGTGTCCTCGTCGCTTATTTTTATTTTGTATTTTATTTGTTTTGC
>UZAF01000097.1:0-16564 GCA_900617895.1 Haemonchus placei | reverse complement strand
GGGGGGGGTAAGCCGTCCAAATTTCGAGTCGCCGCGTCTGAAAGCTTCCTCTATCTGGCTAGGTTCTTTCAATTTTGGGATTGGGCCCAAGTTACTCATCCATGCACCCCAATTATATAGTTTTCTTGAAAAAGATAATGTGCAGCCTACACGAACTCAAAGGTCTCGTGGTGGCAGCCAACATTCTCTTCCCAACATCCATATTCCCAACAACATGAACCACACATGGACTCCGATTCCAATTCCAGGATGCTCGTCAACAGAGTTTCCGAGTGCTCTGTAGATCCCAAAAGCAAAGCACGCTCTCTAACATCTCACAGGAGAAAGCACGATTCTGCAGAAAAGCGTGACGAAGTTGTGGTGATCCCCAAGCAACTCTATCATGATATAACTAAACACCAGCTGGCAGATACCTCCCTTTGCTGTTCGTCTAAAACCAGGCAACCCGAAGTTATTAATGATTCCTGAGCTCAAAACTTGACCCCGGTCGGCGATGGCGACTGCAACGATAGCGTTATTCGCAGAGAGGGTAATTAAGCTCTGGGGCTTTCCAACCCCAATCAAACAAGGAAAAGATCCTATGACGAGTGGCCATTCGAAATGAGGATTAAACATACAGTCATAGTATTGTTCGAATACAGATCACAAATCTGCTCATCGTATCTGCCGAACGATTACCTGGACAAAGTTATAAAGAGCTTTAATGTGCCATTGCTGTTGTGTAAGCTTTCTTCTTCTTCCTCCTAGCGTTAATCTCGCGCAGTCGCAGGGTCTGCTATTCTTGTCAATCGTCCCCACTTCCTTCTATCCACGGCATCTTCTGCCGTTACTTTAGCTTCGGTGAGGACCTTCTTAATCACGTCCCGCCACTTCTTCTTTGGGGCTCCTCGTGGTCGCTTCACTTTAGCCTCAAACTCCATTGTATCCCTTGTTGGATGATTCAGTGGTCTTCTCATTACGTGTCCGTAACATCGTAAGTGCTGTTCTCTCATCTTTGCTTGTGCAGGGGCAACTTCTATGACCGCTCTGACATCCTCGTTTATGATACGGACCAGTCGCGTCCAGCAGGCCCACCTGAGCATCCTCATCTCAGCGGAGTAAAGCTGCCTCTCATGATTCCCACCTACGGGTCAGCACTCACTGCACGCTCTGCTCCAGGACCTTCAGAAGAGAGGATTATTGACTCCATGTGCTCTTTGGAGCTGAGGAACATGGTCTTCTTCACGTTCTGCCGGAGCCCAATATTCGGCAGCACTTAATGCCATTTCTGCAGCTTTTCCTGGAGTTTTTCTTTGCTCTCTGCTGTCAGAGCGATGTCGTCAGCGCAGTGGATGGTCTTCAGTGGTCCGTCCAGGAGCACGCTTGTGATGCATCCAGTGTGAATAGGAAGACGAACGGGCTCAGAGCTGATCCCTGGTGTACTCCAACCGTGATGTCCACTGCTTCGGTCAGGCCGTGTGAAGTGCATTCTGTTGTGGTGGACCTATCGTACATGTTTTCGACTAGGGGGACAGAAGATCTCGAACGTTTCGCTCTTAGAGCGCTCTCTAGAGGGTCTGTTGCAGGAGGCGATTGAAGGCATTCTCCAAATCGAGGGAGGCCAGGTAGCAAGGTCTTTTCTCTATCCTCCTCCATTACTTGTCTGGCTATGAAAATAGCATCCGTTGTACGACCTTCTGACATGAAGCCTCCTACTAACCACTCCCGTGAGATCTGGACGAGCTCCCTCAACCTTGAATCGACTAACCGGTTGTACAATTTCATTAAGTGGCAATCAGCATGATACCCCTGTAGTTGGAACTGTCCATCGCGTCCCTCTTTTGCTTGAATTTCCCTATTATTCTACGCACTTCCTCCCATGTTCAGAGTTCGATGGGGCCAGCCGTTACCTCTATTTGGGGGCTGTCCTCACGATGGAACTTCTCATTAACGAGCCTGTCGAAGCATTGTCTCCACTTCTATGCCTGACCTCCCTATGGTTCCTCAGGATCGCCCCTCCGTGTTCTTGACGGACTTCACCACCTTGATGTTTTGAGTAGCCCGATGCCGCGCTTTTGCAGGTCAGAAAACGAATTTTTTCAACCACCGAGTTTCTCCCACAAAGCGTTTAGTTCCGTATTCTTTGCTTCCGCTACGGCAGCCTTGGCTGGCTTCTTGGAAGTTCTGTAGGCAACTAGGTATTCTAGAGCTCGCGTCTTCCGACATCGCTTTCTTCTGCATTACGACTTGCTGGGCGTCATCGTTCTAGAACCATGCTTCTTTATCCTCTAAGAATCCTCATCGAGTCTCTCCCAGCGTTTCCCTCGCATACTGTGGGATGAGTTTTACAGCCTTGCTCACTCTGCTGGATACGTCCTTCGGGATCTCTGACCGACTTCCAGCATCTTTCGTTTGAGTTCCTCTTTTTCAGCTTTTCGCCGCCTTAACCATAAAATCCTCGTTCTTGTCCTTGATTTCTTGGAAAGCTCTATGGCTATATCTGCTAGAAGAAGTCAAAGTACTGCCTAGCTAACTCTTCGCCAGGCAGTACTTTGATGTCCACTACTGTTTCGAGAGATGATCTTCTTATGAGCACATGATTTATTTTCGTTCCTTCTTCTCCACTGCTGTAGGTTGTCTTCCAAGTTTTCCTCTTCGCGAAGAAGGTGCTGCAGGCTGCCAAGTCACGCGCTAAGGCCAGAAGAAGACCCTTCTCCTTGCTCGTTTTCAACTCCTACTCCCTTATTTCTATTTACCCTATCACTGCCATCGTGTTCTTTTGGAGACCTTTCCGGAACCGATCTAATGGCATTGTCGAGGTTCAGAGAGAACGCACTTTTCGCACTTGTGGTGCCTACACTGATATTATTGTCCAGTACCAACCGTTCGTGTCCATCCTCACGACTATATTAGACTGCTGATCCTGTTGACGGCAGTGACAGACTCGTTGAAGGATTCCGCCACGGCTATGGAGACACCATTTCGAAAGGTGTCGTCCTCATTGTATTAGGGCTTGACACCCTTTCCGATTTCTCTAGCCTTCGCTCCTTTCTAGTGGTCTCCTGAAGGCAGAGGGCTCGAATGTTGAATGCTTTTATATCAGCGACCTGTCGGGAATTCCCAGTGAGCAAAGCCACGCTCATAGTCTTAACTCGAACTAGCTTCTTTGACTGAGATCGATCACTCCTCAGTAGCCTCCGCATACTGTCCACAAGACTCGGACGGGGGTCCTGTGCGCCACTTCCGGGTGACGTCCTAGCTTTATGACTTTCTTTTGGGACTTTTGACATGGTTGTTGTGACTGGGCTTCTCCATCAGTGATCCTTTCAACCTGGGCCTGACTCTGGTACCGTAAACTTTTTTTTCGCAGGGCATGAATTTTGCCTCGTCAGGGATCGAGCTCACCCTCTTTCTAAGTGAGACATTAGCCTACACTCTTATGCTCTCGCCTATCCCTGCCTTCCTATGGTATATGGTTTATGTGAGAGAGGCGACTTTGTGGAGCAAAGCTCTTGCATTGTACGAGCCTTTTGCTTGAATTGCACAGAACGCTTTCGTTATATATTGGTTTGAACGGATTCTTATAGCTTTTTACTTTCGAGGCGGCTCTTTTTACGGGAAAATCATACAATATCGCCAAAAATTTCCATCTCTTTCGTGCAATCTTCAATCACAGTAAAGGAAACTTTTTGATTTTTAAGCATATTTAATATCAAGTGAAACTTTTGAACCCAATATTTTCTATAACGAGAGCAAATTGGAAATGAATTCCATAAAAAGCTTGAAGCTTTCAAGCTCCATTATTGCGTTTGATTTGTGAAACAACCATGAGCAGGGTGCCCCAAAATTATTGGCGCCGATCTATAGCAATATATGCAAAACTTCTCAGCTGCGAAAGACGATGGAGTTTCTATGCACGCTAGCTAACATTATGTGCTACAACATGCTACAGTCGCATTTCAAAATATCACCCATGAGCGCGGATTGAAGTCAAAGTTCGCTCTCGACTTGATCCCGTGTGGCCCGCACGTATCCTTCTCCATTTCTTCTCAGCCGTTCTATAGCCTTTGCATTCTAGGAAACCAGGATGACCATTCCTTTTCACCAATAAAGTCGGACGCTGTCGTCGGCACCACTCGTGTGCAAACCTGGCTCTGTGGGCTGCAGTAGCGTCCTACTGGAAAGACTACGAGATGTTTCAGATAACGTAGGCGGATCACGTCCACCAGTACGCTCTTTAAGCACTGGTCTTGGTCAATTTTCACGCCTGCACCGAAGAAACCACGAGCGGCATACTCTTTTCAGTGATTTCCTCGAAAGACAGAGTTTCACAGTTCTTATAGCAACCTTTTTGTGAGATATTACACGCGGGATCTTTCTTTCCGAAGCGCGAACGTTTTAGTTGTTGAGGGGTGGAGAAAAATTTTTTGGCCAAATAAAACGACGGAGGGATGCGTGTCATCACTCAAGTGGGTCTGCGACATTATGCTTTTTTTGGCCCTGCTGTGTCTGTTGAGATCGGAGTTGAAGCATACGAAGGAATGGTAGTGAGGCTTCTGCATGACATTCTTCCATCGCGATACTCCTGTAAGCCGTGCCCGTTGACTTCCTTTTTACGGGTCACCCTGGATCCCGACCGACTGGCGGACGGACCATTTTAATAGTCCTATCTTCAGGAACATTCTACCTTTCTACCTTTTCTGGTTTGTCTCTAATTCAATCCTCTTTTCTATATCGTTTAATAGCATCCTATACGGTTATTATAATAATATCAAGGAAATTTATAATGCCCTTCGACCTCTCGCGTGTCAATGATTGCAAGTGGCATTAAATAAGCCTCCTCCATCTGGAAGATATTGGGAGTTCCACATCAGTAACCATGCTTACTGCAGAAGACCTTTTTATGCAACTAATTATTAACAGGTAACGTGGATCTGATAAATTCTTTCTACCTTAGAGATTTCTGAATTTTGGCGCCAATAATTTTGGGACAAAGCTGTCCTTTTAGAGACAGGGCGTACTGCATAATTATAACTGCTGTTTTCATTACACTATGATTCGTGATTTTTTGAAATATCATCGGAACCGCTACCAACATTGATATTTCATCGAATCCACTGCGCACGGTTGTGTCCACTCAAAGCTAATCATGAGAATTCAAACTCTGCTACCTCCATATTCCTTGCCTGAAAACCCTATACCGAGAGCTCCTTTGAACTTAAAATTGCTCTCTAGCACCCTTGTAAAAGTTTTGTAAAAGTTGTAAAAAGCGGAATTTCGCCCACTCCTCCGTTTTCCGGCTACCAGCTTTCAACAAATGGTCCATTTGAAGGAATGCATAGAGATTCTGAAATGGTTAAATCTGATGCATAAGCATGTCATGAAAGACTCTGGCTGAGTGTGAAAAAAGCAAAGGCTGGGGGTGGAATTCCTTCAATCGATTTATTATGGCTCGTGTAAAACAACTTATTAGGCGTTCGCTCTCTAATTCATCATATCCTGCTACCTCCTGAGCAGAAAGTTCATATGCACACGTTTTTGTATGCTGCTTTCATGTAGTTCTTCAACTAATAACTTCACAGGTGCTGGTGAATCGCACAACTTCTGAGATCGCTCCGGCTGAAAGAGTTATAGCGGTTGCTGACAAACATCGTTCGAGCATGGGACCTCACGTGCCTATTATGAAAACATCGCAGGTTTGTACGGCAGATGAGCCTTTCGTTCAACGCAAAGATTCGTCCAATGTATTTTAGACAGCTTCAACGGCGATAATACATCATTCCATACCACCACTTGCATATGTGCTCTCTGTCTTCGCCCTCTCACTCACAATGATTTTAATGATACTTGGATTAATGATGTGCCATTATCGAAACAGGTACTCACTTTCAGATCAAAAATTGAAGGTAGTGAGTTCTACAAACGTTGTGTCAAAGTCAGAAAAGCATGTAATCAGATTCAAACGAGACAAGAAACTGCGAGAAGACGACAATGCAATTGCCAACGCACTGGTTAGACCACCTTTGAGGCTGACGAAAATTTCCCCAACAATGTCCACACGGTATGTTTCCAAGCACTGTAAACTTTGATATTTTTTTTCATCGTAATTCCTTGAACTCACTGATCTCCATACATTCAGTATCTCCTTGAACTGTCAGAACGTCTTTATTTCTTAGTGTATTCTCGCCTCACATACCAGCCGTAGAGGGACAGTACGCTGTACAAGAAATGAGAGTGGTGGTCGGTGGCTCTGACGACGAGCATCGGTGGTCAAAGCCGTGGTAGCGCCTGGATGACGCCCATCATGTGTTCCCAAACATCTATTGCCGGTGCCATGTTTTCTACATACCCACTTCAAATATTTTTTCTGTGAGAAATGAATAAAGCTTTCAAACTAGCGCACACGTTTGATTTGCGAAGAGAATGACAAGTATCCTACTATCCTACTTAATATAATTCGCTAAGTGTGTCTGTTGGTGTGTCGGTGTGTTCGTGTGTGTGTGTGTCTGACCGGAAATTCATAGCTCCTGTCCCCGTGCACCTATAGCGTTCAAATGTGGTAGGAGTAAGGGGGTAAGGATGGGAACACCTATGGTAAGTGGCAGGACCGGACTCGGCTCACAGAGAGCGCGGCGGGCGCGTTAGAAGGCAGCATGGAAACACTTATGACAGATATTAGGAGCAGACTCCACCCACAGGGGGCAAGTTGTGCTCGATAAAAATTTTAGGTCGCAAATTCATAACTCCTGCTCTAGTGGACCCAAAGCGTTCAAAATTGGTATTAGTACAGGGGCGGCATGGGAACACTTATGGTGGGTTACAGGACCGGACTCCATGCACAGGGAGCGGGGCGTGCGCGATAGTAATTTTGGGCCGCAAATTCATAACTCCTGCAAAAGTGAGTTGTAAGTGCAGCGATAGGGGCCCATCAAGGCAATACGATAAGCAGATTAGAAATTTGTTCATTTCTTACTATTTGATTACGACCGCTACCCAGTAAGGTTTGTGATTCAATGAAGGATCCTCTTTGCTCGATGTCATTTGCGACAAAACTTATTCGACCGCCTGTAACCTTGAATTCTCAGGATTCTCCTTCATTGAATCACAAACCTTGCTGGGTAGCGGTCGTAATTTAATGGTAAGAAATGAACAAAAAAATAACAAAAAATAAATATAACAAAAAATGGTAGGGTCGATATCGTTTGCGACAAAACTTAATAGATAGCCCGAAATCTGGAATTTTCAACTAATGGTATCTCCGTAAAGAAAAGAGTCCATTGATAAAGAACATCTGATAACGGTGCTATCATCACTCAGAACATCTCCACAGCATCATCTTTGATGCCCTAACAGTTGGATTTTTGATGGGTACTTATTTCTAAGTGAGAGAACAAAAGTTTGAGACTTCCGATCAAAGGTGTAAGCAACGACTTTCACAGAATTCAATTTGCACTGCCCTGTTAGTCCTGTGTAGAACTTCGTGTACAGGAAACTGTCATTTGTTTCAAAAAAGGAGTGGAGAGTTAGACTAAGTATAACTTCATCAAAGAGTTAGGGAAGCTTTCGATTTCTGTTGTGTCAGAGAAGGATTTCGAGCTCTGTTCCAGTTTCATACTCTCACTTAGCTAAACAGCAAAAAAAACTTAAAAACCACACACTTCGAAAAGGGAAAGAATTCTCCAGTTCAACATTCCTCGGGATAGGGTGTTTGACCCAAGAAGAAGGAGAGCCTGGCGTTAGCCGGGTGATCCGACTGGTTATCTATATACCTCTAGAACGCACAAAAACTTCTCTTTGAACTTTTCTTTATCTTGCCAGTAGTGAATTACCAATTGAAGTTGGTGAAGCATAAAAAACAGCAATAACCAAACACATCAGAAGGCAAAATAACCACACAGGCTGAAAGAGATAGAAGGTCAAGTTTCCTTGGTACTTGAAAGTCAGCTACACCGCTAAGTAATCACACTGCCGTGGGGGACTATTCCACTGCTCCTAACACAGAACTGTAGAACAGCTTTATGACGCGCGATCAATATTGACCAGCCTACAATCTGCCACCACAACTCTTGAGGAGAGGGAGCACTTGAGGGGTTTTTTTTCCCAGAAGAACTTGTGAGCAAGCAATTGTGGCTGAAGCAAAGCCTGCCAGACTACTTTTCCTCACATCCTTTTACACTGTGGTCCGAGCTTATCTCGCCATACAGTGTAAAAGGATGCCACGGCGGCTACGAGCTGAAACGTTTCAACAAAACAACATGCGACAATAAGTCATGGCGTAAATGCAACTGCAATACATTCGAAAGCAACAGTATCAGTCGTCAAGATATATCACTTGAAGCCTCGTTGACTTGCTACACAGACAGATGACCCGTTTCACTCTTCACCAGACGCACCTTCGTCTACACTTTTCTCTGAGACTCATCAGTGTTTTGGGGCTAGTGGAAAGAGGAATGGCCAGAGATATATTGTGAAAATCAAAGACAGGAGTGAATATGAAGTCATACTATTAGTGATCCCTATTTCTGTAATAAAATTCCATTGACTGAATAGGTATTTTATTGAAACCTTCCTTGATAGGAATTTTGTAGCACCAAATTTATTTCTATATATGCACCTGACCATACTGGCAACTACGAATTCTTCTTCGTATCCAATTCTCAGTAGAATTTACATCACTTCTTCCAACCTGAAGAACAAGTAGAGGCAATGCACAATGCTACTATGTACGTAACAGGTTCTTTATTGGTAGCTAGGACATCACATTGAAGTGGTCATATGACATCACCCTCCTGTGGGCAGTATGCGAGCGCTATCTACAAATGAATGGCCATAGCCGAAGAAATTAGTTCGAATAATCACTCTTAATGTGAAATCTCCTACTGGAAAGTATCTAATCATGTTGTAAAATTATCAGCTGGTCTAGTGACTAGTTCGATAAAACGCAGGTGTGCTTCATGTGCTATGCCTTGAGGAGATACGAAGGGAAAGGTGTTAAAATCAGAGAAGTCAGGGACGGTGTCAACTTCTCAATAGTAGAGAAGACACCAAACAAAGTGGTGTAGTCATCGCAATCCCTCAGACACTCTGTTTTTTCTTTCAACAGAATCAGCGATCAAATCATGGCTGTAGAATAGACAGGAAAGAGGGCAACTTGACAATAACATCTTTGTACGCTTCACGAACCTTTGCACCTTTTGCACCGAGCGAGGAAAAGGATTCTATGTGAGCCTCGGCAGGTTCTACCTCACTAAAGCAAGTGATCTGAATGGCTACGGCGGCAGTGAATGGAAAAGCTTAGCAAGTGAACACGAGGGTAGAGGAAAAAGACTAGGGAAAGACGGTCATTGATCTGGACACAACCCGTTGGTGGTCTATAGCAACAAGACCTAAGAGAAGCACTGGAAGCTGGTGCCTCGATCCCATGGAACCGATTCAGCAGACTCGGGGCGACACCATAAACGTCATCCCCCGCTATAGGGAGAGAAGGCTCAGGCAAGCTCAAGGTGAGTTCCGAGGAGACGAGGAAGCGCGGTTTTAGATCACGGACTGAAGAACACTGTTTACCTCGATAACATTGCTCCGATAGAAAAAAGAGCGAGTTTTCCAGCTGTTAGGAGTGCAGAGCCGATCATAGACTGCCCCGGGAATGCATAGAGAGGGTGGAGGTTCGATACTCGTAGAATGATTAAGCCGGTGTGAACAGCGTAGACATCATAGTCAGACTTCAAAAGCCAGTTCAAATGCCACATCGATGAGTTGGAGAGAACAGCGATATCCTCTGTGACCGACGGCGATCCAGGATGCTCAAAGGACGAGCGAACAAGGCAGTGGTGAGATTCGCGACGCTCCTAGGCATTAGGCAGAGAGCGGGACTGTAAAAAAAAAGTTTGTGAGAAGCGTCTCTACTCTACTCTAAAATGAGGATGCAGACAGGCCTGCGGTTGGATGCGACGGGCAGAAATGAAGTCGTCGGGGCGGCCATGCAAATAGCCCCCGCAAAAGAAAACAGCGTCTGCGATGGTGCAAACGTATACGGAGAAGGCCGCAGAATTACCCTTGAGGGGAGGTAATAGAGTTCGTGGCTCAAGTTATGCGACCTCGAAGAGCCGCAAAACAATGTTGGCGAGACGTGATCAAAGAGCATCGTTGAGGCCGAGTAGTGGCAGAGGGGGGTGGAGATAGGAGAAAGTTGAGGTGGCCGACAAGGATTGCAGATCCCTCGACGACGTGAATTTGAAGCTATCCATACATATCCCTATTACACATATCTTTCAGTCATGCTTTTTTTTTTAATTCGTCAGTCCGGCAGGACATTCTCGCCAAATTGACGAGCTAATTGAAAATGCAGAAATAAGGTGATTTCGGATTAGAGACAGTAGTTTGAAGTTTGGTGTGTACATAGTCAATGGGATGCATGTGTCATTCACTGTTTATCTTGAAACTCGAAATTTTGCAAATGCAACCCATCCTGCAATATGGAAATGCAATGTGAAAACCTTATATTACTCCTGCTGCCAAATTAGATGCTATAAAAAGTCACACTGTCAGTCAACAAGTCAGCTGTTCGATTTCAATGACGACTCGTTTCTTTCAATTTCACATTTCTCATTTCACAATTGTGTTATCTTTTTGTTGTTCGTAATAACAGAGTAAAAAGTTCACACGCGTATTCACACAGGGAAGAGTCACGATTTAGCCTTATATTCTCAAGAGTATCCTCCGCGAAGGGTTTTCGGGTGCATCAGGAACGATTCAGACCCTGGGATAAAGTTCGAATCTAGACAAACGATTTATTTCACTAGTTTAAAGGCACAGTCCACGATAATTTTGAGGTAGGCCTTCTCAGTCGAAAAAGTCGGTAGTGAAGAGAACGATAAAATTCACCCATTTTGAGAAAAATAAGGCTTCTCAAAAGTAGGGGAAGTAAAGGTTGGACGAGATTGCTATGTCGGAAGTAACCTGGAAGGGGTATTAGGACGTGACTTCAGTTATTGTAATTGCGCAAAGAGCTGTATACAACAAGCAAGAACTGTACGGAACTGCCTTTCACTGCTGCTATTGGTCATGACAAGTTGTATTTTCTACCTACACCGGCTTCCTTACGGTTGCCGCAGGCTCTACAATGCCGATGAAACTCGTCCGAGGACCCACTCAGTACAATCTTCGAGCCTTTATAACATCCTATTTAGGCCGTTTCCAGGTATAACAGCGATACATACAGCATCGGGCCCTAGGAAGTCATTCTAGCGGGATATTTCAAAAGTCGTTCCTATCGTGAACTGTGCTTTTGAGTATTGATCTCGAGACAGTGGAGGCTTCGACATTTCATGTCGATCACTCGATATCGGACATGCCAGAAAAGGCAAAAACGCTCGCGTGAGGTATCAATTGATCCACATCAAGCGTCAAGGTATTGGGTGCAGTCAGTGCACTAATCACACGTAGCGACAGCGTTTTATGAAACTGCGGCAACCTTGGCCACAAAAATACCGCTGTGACATATTTTGCTGCAAAATGAATCATTTAATAATATACATAGTCTCTTCCTTCTAAAACACAGATGAGGAATTTCAGAGCACAACTTGGAAGAATGTTCGTATTAAGGAAACAGTTATGCGAGTGCAGAATGGTCTCTGCGTCTGCAAAATCCCTCTCAGATCGTAGTTGTATGAAAATTGATCTAGCTCGTTGTAAATCACGAATCCGTCACGTACTTCACTGCTCTGCCTACGTCAGCGCTGAATCAACACGTCGCGGAATTACTACACAGATTTATCAAGCACCGCTCTCCCTACATCACTTCATTATCTGGCGGCGCAGAACAAGAGCTGCAAATGACCATATAAACCGGACACTCTCTTCTTATAACGCTTTTCTCGCCGGGTTTTTTAATACTCAGGGATCGGCTTTACTGAGAGTTCTCTTCGCTATAGAGCTCAACGAAGAAGCGGCAAGGCTACGTAGGACTGCTCTACGAGGGGGACAGGGAGTCAATCGCCAACCAAATGTCGCCGGTAGTTGTCCAAAGACGTAAGTGGACTCAGGAGATGCTGTGCTGAGTAGCTATACCATCTATACCCGGGTATATCCACGCATTCGTGTTTGGAACGTCTGTGGATGCAGTGATATGATGTACATCGGCTCAACCCAGAGCTTGCATTCTCATGACTGGGAAGTACTATATCTGGGACTCGGTTCGGAGCCGTTCCCAAAATCAAAGCTCTTCGTCGACTTCGGGCTGGGCTGGCTAGCTAGCCAGAGTCAGCCCAGCCTCCATATTAGCCCTGGCACACTACTCGTGAGTACCCGTATACCGAGAACAGCAATATGAATGGGTCGGGTCTCAGTTCACTGAACTTAACCCAATGACGACATCTTGACGCGCATGCGCGTCAAGCACTGCAGACCGCAAGAGACCGAGTGACGCGCATGCGCGTCAAGGTTTTACCACCACTCCTTTTCTGCAAGACCGCGACTTTTTAAAATTTTTTTTGTGTCTATTCAATAGACAAAACATTAAGACTTCTACAAACAACGTGGTCCATAATCGGAGCAAATATGGTTTATTTTAACAAAAATATTCCAGACCTTGTAAAAGTCTCACTTGAATCTGAACGTTGTCTTCTTTCTCAGAAGAAACTTGTAAATCATAGAATTAATCATAAGTAATTATTATAGTGACAAGGCACAATAACTTCAAGAGATTACGTTTCTACGCGACAAGACTTGTACTTTTTTATAGAAACAATCGATGCAAAATAATTTCCTAAATTTACTGCAACGTGTGTTGACCCTTTTTGTTTTTTTTCGATGCCATAGCAGATCCTTGCTTTTGAGCATTGCTGCATAATACTCTACACATCTCCTCCTGCTGATTCCTTTTAGACCTTTAGATACCTCCTCCAACATATGCCGCAAGGAGTAACAATGATGACTAGAAGTGTAGCCATAATCAACATTTAGCAGAGTTTCGACCAGTTCTAGTTTGAAGTCATTTAGCCTGGTATTCTTGAGCACATCTTTACACATCTTCCAGGCGTTTACAACTCCAGCCATTTTATAGGTGTTGCTTACGAGATGTTCCTTGTCGGTAATTTACAAGAATTTGAAATTGGCTAGGCGACTATGTGGCGCACGACTTGTCTGCACTTTCTTAGCGGAAAGTGGAAATTCACATACTCCAGGTTTCACTAATAGCAAGCAAAGTGTCTTACTACCCCCCGCTTCTCCCTTGCTACAGCCCTCTAGGCCTCTAGGTGGCAATTCCCTGTCTTTGCTTTACAAGTGCGTCAAAGCTGTTTCTATATCGCTAGGAGGCAGCAGAAAGCAGAGCACCACCCTGTCTACTACCCTTTTCATCCAACTGTACGACCAGTGTCTAGGGTGGTCACTGGATTGAAGACTATGTTGACCCTTTTCTGCTACAGAACACGGCTATTTTACAAGTTTATCTGAAAAATGGCAACACAAAAAAACTAACAAAACGATCAAATTCCGGCGCTGCGCTGAGTTGTGTGGGTTGCGACTCTGGAGTCGTGGAGGTGGCGGCTGAACTGTGGTGGTGGCGAAGGAGGCTGGTTGGTGATCGGTGAAGGAGTCTGGAGGCTGCTCGGCGGACGAGTCTTACTTAGGCTATTTCCCCCACCCCCACCTTATATAGCGGGTGGGTCATGCCTCAGGCGGATAGGCCATAGACCCCATTTAGTCACCGTACCCACCTGGTGTTGCCTCCCGCCATTATGACCCACCGCACTTGGGGGTGGCCCGCCTCTGAACGGTGCCTTTCTCTTGACCTCATTATTCCACATACATAATACACTTTTGATGTTGCCTCTCAGCTTTAGCTTCTCAGAAGTGCAGCTTGTAGGACATCTTGACGCGCGTGCGCGTCAAGCTGGCCGCGCCCCCCAAAAGCTCATGCCCCCGAAAAATTCAAATCTGTCGTAAATGGGTCAAAGGAATCCCCAATACGGCAGCGCTGGGCAGTACCGCTCGGGAGAGACTGCTATAACCACAGGACTGCAACTGGCTGCGCAAAAGGAGAAGACTGAGATAGCGATCCGTACTTTCTGTGCACGAACAATTTCATCAGAAGCGTGTATCGAAGATCTGATGGTCCAAGGTAGGACGATCAAGCACGATGATCGGAGTGACTGAGACGAAAACGCATCGATCGGAAGTTTCTGATTAACGAGATTTGGCTCAACCCAAGCTCTGACAATCTTCGTTCCCTACGCACCAACATCAAGGTTATGAAAAGGAGCTAGAAGCCTTTTTATGGAACTGAGAAGGCCCTCCAGAAAGAGCCACATTCAAAGTCACCGTAGGTGATTGCAACGCAAAACTTGGCCCTAGGAGAAAGGCTGACGAACTGTGAAATGGGACTCACGGAATGGAATGAAAGGAAGGGGGGGGGGGAAGCTGTCCGAGTTTATCATGTTGACCCAAACTATCCATGGTAACTTGTAGTTCCAGAAGCCCTCTCATTGGGAGCCACCTGGTGGACAGTTCCAAAAGGAAAATGTCTTATCATAATAATCTTCTGACAGAAGCTTTCTCTTATAGCCTCACTGTTATTCTTCATTTCCTGAATTCTCTTTTCAGTGTGTGGAGAGAGATCGTAACCTTCAAGAAACGAAGTCCCAATATCCTTATTAGCTGAAACCCTCTCGCTTACTTGGCTATCGAAAGTCTATTGAAATATCCAGTTAGCGATAACGATAAGCGATGAGGAAAACAACAGGTTTGTCAAACGCTGGTTGCGTTCTTCATCGATGCCAGGAAAGCAGAAAAACCATAACTTGGAGAGACGTCTTCGTTGAAACTCTTGGCGAGCGCGGAATACACGAGCTACAGGCCAGCATCAACAAACGTCCGAGCTTGCAAAACTATGCAGAGAAGCGATAAAGGAAGACTATAAAGGGAGAGGAGCAGCAGTCACAGAAGGAACCGCCAAAGCCGGAGAGAGTATTCACAAAGTTGCCGGTTCCCCATGGTCCTGACAGAACATTTACTGCAATTCGAAAACTATGACTCCTTCGCGGACAGACTCTGGCTAGGCTCTTCACGCGGTAGCTGTTGAAATGCAAAGTGCCCTTGTCGTCGTGTCGCTCGTCGTGTTGCTGTATAAGGTGGAGATCTCGACGATACTGGCACCCAATCTGCCAGGTAGATTGTCTCTAATCTATATCCTATTCACATGCATCATTCTGATCAGCAAATTAGATGAAGGACAGCCATGCGAGCAAGCAGGGTTCCAGAGAGGATTCAGTTCAAACGATCATATCCGCACTGTTTCGAGTTTCACTGATGTTTTAAAGGGTACAGATGTCGTTATGTCTATCTGTTCATCTCTTTGAAAAAGGCCTTCGGTACGTCCATACAGAAGCGGTAAATGATCCTCTAAGCAGCCATGGTGTTCCTACTCTAAACATTCGTGGTGACTACGATAAAGGCCCGAGACCCTAGAAACACTTGGGTTGTCTCTCTCACTCTGAAGCAGATATGAAAGAGTCGAATTTAGGCTTTCATCTTTATAGCTCCACATCAGATCTTTTTTTCCTCTAGAAAAAAGCTATCCAACAGTAAGGGTGGAATAGGCATTCGGTAATGCGCGATAATTAGGCAGCCCTACTCATCGGTAGTACCACCTTTCTTTGGGAAATCTATAGGTGGGTTTGTTAGGACACTCAAACAAATCCAAGTAAAATCATTGTGAGGCTTTCATCGAGGAGAAGAAGAAAATCAAGCTAGTCGTTCTCAATGGAAGTTATGCGATCATCTATGTATGAGGATAACATTTTGCAGCACTTTCTCTTCTTTTTTTTAGTGTAGAGATCCAAAACTATATTTCTATGAGCAAGACTCTATGTACTTTTCAAACTGAATAACTTCAGAGAGAATTCTACCGTTATTGGAAAACTCCAAAAATATGAGTTCTTGCGCATTTTTCACTTCTCCTCTGTGAGATGGTGAAATAGAGGAAAAATGGTTAGATGGCTGAATGATCAGTAGCGCTTAATCAGACTCAAAATCAATAAAAACAACATTTCTTCTCTCTAAAAAACGTTCTTCACTTGGGAGAAGAGATAGCTGGAGGAATGGATACGCTCACTCGCGCTCACGGTTCACTTCATGTCAGGGTGTTCCGAATATTTCAACATTACACTTTCAGCTCTGCCATTTGTTTCACTCACTTGGAAATGAATACTGAAGTGGAAAGAAATCAATCTCAAAGGCACAGATCACGATAATTCAGTGGTACCTCTTTCTATTCAGAAAGCGGAAGTATAGGTTGGAAATAGTTCATTGGTAGTGAAGAAAGCGTGAAAATTCGCCGATTTTGAGAAAAACCAGTCGGGCCGCCCGGCTAACGCCAGGCTTCCCTCCTTCTTATGGGTTCGCCCAGCTACGCCGGGCGTTCATCCTTCCTGTGAGAAATTTGCTATGCATGAATAACACTTCGGATTCTGCTTTTTCTTTGAAAGCTCTACACCTTCAGTATAAGCGCCGAATTGGGAGCGATTTTTTCCTAAGCCATTTTCGCTGTTCCCGAATAGAACATCGTATAATATCACAAAGGCGA
>UZAF01000096.1:0-16580 GCA_900617895.1 Haemonchus placei | reverse complement strand
CGGAGAAGGCAGGAAAAGTCACCACACACGGCGAGGACACTGACCCTCTATGACAATTGAAGAACATATTAGCAATATATTAACTCACAATTTGCATACATCGCTATACAACCATTTCTTTGAATGTGACAAAGGCATAAAACACAGTATTGGATTCTATGTTGTCTAATGATAAAACAACCCTGTTGGACAGTGTTTTGGATTAAACTCCTGATTACAGCGTACCCGTTTGGGTCTAATGACAGCAACTATATATTGATATAAGTATAAGATACATAGATATATAAGCACTGATATAGTATAATATTGATAACCCTCTGTTGGTCAAGAGTAATCTTCCTTTTTCTCCCTTAAATTACTAAAAAGAGAAGCAAAGGGGATCACGCAGAAGAAAAAATAAATATAGAAGAAAAGACCAAGCTGTGATAAAATTCTGGATGAAGCAGCTAACAATGATGACTCACGCAAAGCAATTTTTTTTGAATTTCTCAATCCCCGAGACTCCTAAAAACAGTCGAGGATAAGTCAATATTTTTAATATTCTGCCTGCTAGCACATTTTCAGCGTATAATAAGGCAAACAAAAAAGTGGATAAAAAATTTCACAATGTAGTAGTTAATTGTGATCGCAAATTTTCAGTGGAATACCTTTCAATAGAATCTTTGGTTCGTGCTTCAATAGAGACATTTTGTTAAGTAACAATAGCCAAGCTAATGAGTACACTGTAATAAGAGTCATATACATGTAAGTGCGATAATACCTTATCGGCTAGAATATGCAACTACAATGAGGTCTTAAGAAATCTAGACTATGAAAAACATGAATATGCACTCGAAAACGGTTGTGAATGCAATAATGGCTTTCTTGAGAAATATTAGGTGTATACATTAATTTCCGCCGATTCGAAGAGTTGGTGCGCGAACTATGTTAGAGGTTTACCGGTGAAACCTGTCAATTCTGTAAGATGAGGTATTGGCTACTTATTCAAGGGCAGACAGATCAGTTTTTCCTCCAAAATCTCGTTGCTCTCAGACTGATTGGTCATGGAACGTGATGAACCGTTTTCCCGTGGGGCCCTTCTCCTGCTGTTGATTTCAAGAAAACTGGCATTGAAGCCCACCGGATGCTTTTCTATACTGATTGAGGACAAGCTTCATCCGAACGAATATGCAGAGATGGTTTCTCTTCGCTCGAGAGTTTGCAACGAAAGGAGAATGTCTCTTGCCAAAAAGTAATGCTGTGTGTGCATTTGGTGGTGGGATCAAAAGGGTGTTGTATTCAATGAGCTGCTGAGCCCGAACGAAAATGTTACTGCTGACCGCTACGAACACCAACTCGACAGTTTGTAGGATGCTCTCACCTAAGAGCGGCCGTTAATCGCAAGAAAATATCATGAGGTGCTGTTCCACCACAAACTTGCCAGACCCCATGTTGCGAAGAATAATAAACTTAAAAGCAGGAATAATCACGGTACAGCTTGTAAAAACTTTATTCGAGCATTAAAATGAAAGCAATGGGCATCCAATATAATGCAATTAATAAAACATATGTCAATAAAATTACTAATAACACTTACGAACTTATTCAATGCCATAATAAATATTCATTGATACTTAAAAACAAATTTCTTTGTGTTCGTAGTAAGCTCAAGGGCTCCGCAGGCTAATCTTCCAATTATGTATCCTCTTCCGAAGTTACATACATAAGGATCCTGTAAAATTGGATTTATCTTCGGTGCTCATAACAGCAGTATTAAACCTTCAGCTTGAACGTTACCCACTGTATTCAGCTCTATAAATGAACACTTTATCAATCACGTTAGAGTAATACAAAATAAAAACAGAACATCAAAAGATTCTGGTTTATAAGTAATATCAATATCAGTAATGACTTGGTTCTTCTCTTTTCCTAGTTCTTTTCTTTCACCTATGCCAATCTCAAGCTATACACTGCCCATTTTACTGATACGTATACAAGTCCAAAGCACACTCTCCTTAATAAAATGTTAAAACTACTTGAAATTTGCTTCGGTAATGATAACAAGAATATGATAGTAACTAATGGGTACCACGTTTTCTATACATATAGCACAGTTATCCAAACAAACTATTGTTATTATAAGTTGTGTTTTTAGAAATAACTTTTATAAACAGGTCGAAGGTGTGCGACAAGAAAGCAAATTCAATCCCCTCCTGGCGGATCTGACTCTTTCCATTATGTAATATGATTATTCGAAAGGTCGTGGATTCGATAAAAGTAAGCTTCCATTCAGATAAACGGACGATTTGTTAGTAGTACATAGCCAGACCGAGTCAGATATTGAAGATCAATTTTCTTTGATATAATATATAAAAATACACTTGAACTCAATTAAACACATTCAAGTAAGAGAGATAGTAATTATTTAGACTTGAATATTAATATTACAATATATAACTAATGATAAGATCATTACCAAACTACATAACAAAGCTGATGATTTCAGCTTCGATGTCGTCAGATTTCCTCACTGTGATACTATTATAACATTGTTAACACCAATAAAGCCTCTGTTATATTTACAGAAGCACTGAAAACTGCTAATACACTTTCTAATAAACATTCACCACAAAGTCGAAATTCATGAAATTCTATTAAAAATAGGCTACAAAGGAGAATTCGTAATTACCAGTATATTAGGTGCATATGTGGAGATAAATTTAGATGTTACTAGTTTTCTATTGAAAATAATTCCAATAGAATCATCTATTTAGTTAATGGAACTCTGAAACAGCAACAGCATTTCCAATGTGTATTTATTATAGTATGACAACATATTCATTCCTGTCCTTGATTCAAACAATCCATTTACCCATTCCTTTTTCCACTAACCCCAAACAACTGATGAGCCTCAGAGGAAAGTGGAGACGGTGGTTCGTCTGGTGAAGAGGTGAGGCGAGTCATTTTGAGCTTGTATGGTTATTTTCTTCATCTGAGGTGTCTGCTTATTGTCGTCTTTATGCTCCACTGCCTTGAACTTGTTGCACTTTACTTATTGTACCCAGCCTTTGAGAAACTCTCTCACTCCCATGAACTTTGAAAATGTGCGTAGAGCAATTTATTTGTGGGAATACGTGCCTAGGCAATCGAACCTTCTCCCCTCACCTGCTATTCGCTTGCTATCCCATTGGGTTGCTACTGCATTATTACACCTTTCCACTTACGAAATTCGGTCAGTTCTCTAAAACTTCCTACGTCTACTGCACCTAGAGAGACGGTTGTGAGGTCACGAGTACGATGTGAGTAGCGGCTGGAGCTGTGAGTACGAAAGATGAAGCCCGCTCATAACGGATGTTCGTCATCATGGACGATTGGAATTCTGGCTTATATGTTTACTGTCTACACATTGATTATTCTCATGTTCTGTATCGCTCTGTATGTTCAGTCACGACATCGACGATCGTTTCATCCGTTTTTCACGTATGTCGGAGTTCAACAAGTACTTTGATTCGATTTTTCCCTCTCCCGAAGCAGAAATCAGTGGCCTCTCACCAAATTTGCTAAAAATCTGTCTAAAGAGAAGAATCATGGATAGCTGTTGTAATAATGTTCAGACTCCGGTGATCATTTCCAATAAAATGCTCTTTCTATGATTTCTTCAACATGCGGACAATGGTTCCGTTTACCCTCTCGGTTATTCCATTTTCTCTGAGGCAATAACCCTTGGTGAACTGTTGCTTAATGCCCATTATTTCACATAAAGCGCTAACGACAGAGTTCTCGAATTCAGTTCCTCGATCTGAGAGTACTGTTTCTGGCCATCTTCCTGCGCCGCAAATCCAGTGGCTGAAAAGAACTTCTGCCACGGTTCCTGTTCTTTTGTCTGGCACTGGATAGGCCCCGAGATATTTTGTGAAATGGTCTATTATCGTGACTATGTATCTGTTCCCGCGGCTTGATAAGCCCATCTCGAGCAAGTCAATACCAACTATTTCAAACGGCCTGGAAACTACAACCGGCTTCAGCGAAGGAGTATTGACCCTATGTGTGTTATGCACAAAGCACTTTTGGCATTCTTGGGACCATTTTGCAACGTCCTGTTTCATCCCTAGCCAATACGCTGCTTTTTCAAGCTGAGATGACATTTTCCTAGCATTGAAATGCCCACCCATAGTTCCATGGTGCACTTCTGTAAAAAGTTCGCGTCTTTTGTTCCGGGGTATGACGTTCACTCTAGAGCCGTTTTCCCGAATAAGACGTAGTCTTCCATCACTGATTTCAAAATCAGCTGAAGTCAACTTTCTACCGTGGTGCCTAATTGGGATGTCATCTTCCTTACGCGCCTCTATTGACTCAATTATCAACTTGAAATCTTGGTCATTTCTCAGTTCTGGAGCCAGTCAGAGTCTCTTACGAGTGCCACTACCTTCTCTTCGGCATGTTTAGCTATACCCATGTCATGTTCTGATAACGTCCCTCTTGAAAGGGCATCTGCCACGTTATTCGCCGCGCCTTCTACGTACTCGATTTCCAGATCGTATCGTTGAAGCTCTAGGGCCCAACTCAGTACCCTCGGTGAGACGTTAGCACGCTTGAATAGCGAAGTCAAGGCGCTATGATCTCTTCTTACAATGGTATGCACTCCGTAAATGAAGTAGTGGAACTTTTTCACTGCGAACATCACGCCAAGCGCTTCCTGATCTGTAATGTGGTAGTTCTTTTCGGCTCGAGATAACCCTCTTGACGCAAAATGTAAAGGGTGGATTAGTTTGTCGTCTCCCTCCTGAGCCAGATCATTCGACGATCAGCTGACTGCGTGCTAAACATGTGGGTCCTGCCGCTCGTATTGCAACCTGTGTGGTCTCGATACTCGTCCTACACATCATCGGTAGATGGGCGTGGCATCCGGCCGACCCGTTAATGGAGCTCCCATTGTGCTCTGAGTGTTGAGTTTTTGGGCCTAACAGCGTCCTTCCTGTTACCCCTGGGTTCCACTGGGTAATCCTAAAGAGAAATCTAAAAAATCATCCTATCGTGGGCTGTGCCTTCAAGCCAATGCATTGCTTTCTGAGCATATTCACTGTCGAGAAGTGATTAACCATACAGCTAGACACCCTGCTAAATTGAAAAATGTAACTGCTACTACATTTTCGGAATATCATCTGGTGAAGTACTGAAACTAATTTTTGTTTGCCCTGAAAGGACAGGATAACAATCGAAATTAAGTGAAAAAAATCGTTCACTAATGTTCGGATCTTGCACTTGCTGTGAACTTACATTGGCCTGTAAACATTTCCAATTTCCACTTTCTTTACGTTCGCAGATTGAGTTGGTCTCTGTGTTCTTATCCCTAACAAGTTTTAACGCTCTGAATTCACGACAACAGGAGTCACGAATTTCCCCTTGAACACTAATTTTCGCGTAATCCCGCCTCCTGTAGGTCAGTCTAGACTTGCCACCTACGTTCAGCGTTCCCATTCTGCCTCCCGTAGTCATACCAAATTGTAACTGTAGTACTCATACCAAATTCTAACTGTGGAGGTGGTCTTTCGAAACCTAAGCCAAGTAATATCTTGGCTGAGGTTTTTTGAAGCTTTATTTACATCAATGAAGCTGTAGAGGTTGCATTATCCACATGCAGATCTTCGCGTCTTCTTCGCCACTTACGCAGTGCTCTTAACTATCACTTCCATTATTCGTTTAATATTAAATAACCCAAAATCATCGTCAACTTTGCCTTTAGTACAGTGACAGGTATGGAGATTGGTCTCATAAAGGCCCCACTTTGGTTCTTTGTAGGCTGTAGGGCCGAAAATAGGGTGTTCAGAACGTTATACTCACTATAAAGGACGAATGATGTACAATTTCAGATTTCTTTTCACTGAAGTGATATTGTCTTTTGCATTATGCGAAATCAGTGGAAACGCTCTCAGAATCCTATATTTCTTTTACGATAACGATCAACTTGTGGCGACGGTGTTCTCAACATTGTATGATTGTTTCTACGAGATGATTATGCCATTGGAAACATGTTGCTTGGTAGAACGACTCACTGCCACGCTATGCTTTCAATCCTACGAGAAAAATCGGAAATGGTTCCTTCTAGCGCTGTCACAACCGTTCTGTGTTGGAGTTGCATTCTTGAGCAATTACATCAAGAGAAGTATGCCTTTTCTCATTCAGTTGGAAATTATCAAAATATTGACGTTGGATTATTAATTATCAGTATTAGGGTATCTGGAAAAATTTTAAAAATTCGGCCGATTTTTTTTTGACACAAAACAACTGCAGCAATGAACTCTTATATCAGTTACCAAGATAGTGGTCCTTCTTAGCCATAGTGTCTCTCCATCAACCGGACAGGGCATTGATGTCATTCCTCCAATATGAAGAGAGCCGTGAAGAAATTCATCCACATCTACCACCTATTTGACATCTCGACAGTTAATAAATTTTCCCGCTGCAGGCTTATGCGCTTCTGAAAGTATGGCAGTCATATGGGATAAGGTCAGGTGAATAAGTGGAGATCGGGATAGTCAGTTGTACCAAGTCTTTCCAGCTCATCCACCGAGGTCCTCGCGCGAGGCGGTCGAGCATTATCCATCACAACAGAAAATTTCCTTGTAATCGGTGTGAAGTGAGAGCTCGAAATACCATCCCTCGCAATCGGTAACAGAATACTTCCGCGTTTACCGCAATTCACTATGGTAGGATTCCCAGTAAAACACTCGGTTGAGCAGAGGAAGATTGAACTCATGTCTGTGTCGGCGAGAGCGCCTCGCTTTGTAGTGGGCTGTTACCTTAAGCCCGCTGGTAGACCTTGCTATTTCCCGGGTGAATTTTCATATAACATCTACTTTTCATCGTGAGCAATAGCAGAGTCGCTTGATTCGTTCGCTTACAGTTGAGTAGCCTCTGACACAACTGTCGCACACTCGAGCTCCTGCTCAGTCAAGGAGTGTGCGATATTTGCAAAGTGTCCCGCCTTGAAAGCGATTTTTGAAAGCGATTTTTGCATAGAACGCCGTGAATAGTAGAACAGGGAATAGAGATAGCCTCTTCCATCCCCCGAGATTTTGAGAAGGATTGCTCTGACGGGAGAACAGAAAGTGTCGATATTTGAGGACAGTGGACGTTCGCTTCGGCAAACTTAGTCGCAGCAAATCTTTTCTCAGGGGAAGCAATCATGC
Organism: Haemonchus placei; assembly: GCA_900617895.1. Taxonomy (NCBI): domain Eukaryota; kingdom Metazoa; phylum Nematoda; class Chromadorea; order Rhabditida; family Trichostrongylidae; genus Haemonchus; species Haemonchus placei. The sequence goes on along the minus strand of UZAF01000096.1, from coordinate 9,411 downwards.
CATTTATGGTAGGCGATAAGAGAGAGTCACTGTTGCCTATCAGTCATCATATCTTATTCCAAGTGTGACCATCGAACTGATTAGTTTCGTAATAGAGATTTAGAAGGCTCCGGTAGTCGTATCGATGGCATATCGTTCAATCGACGATTGTTCGAACTTCGAACGACCACGCCGAATACCGATTAGGTAGTATTGATCTGTCAGCTATGTTCCCTGCTATCAAATCTACAGTCCTTCTCTAGTGCGCTCGCGAGCAACATGTTTTCAAAGTCGAGAGGCAAATTTTTTTCTTGTACCCTTAAATGGAGATGATGTGGATCATCCTTAGATGGACATGAGAATTTTCAGTGAGTGACTTCCAAATGTTTGAAGACACTGTAGAAGGTACAGAACGTCATGAAAATTTTTGATGGATTTTTATCCCATTCATTCCGTGTCAATCCTTCCGATGTGAACCTCTCAGTAGTTTACTTCTGTTCACAGTTTTTGAACAGAACAGCCGAGGCGATCTTGACGGCAAAATCACCCATGATAAGCCACTGTTAAACAGTGTAATTAGGTGGCGGACCATTCGTTAGCAGGTACTCCACTACTCAGTTCATAACAATCAAGTTTATAAATTGATCGATTGCATTACTGAATTACTACTACTTCATGAAAAGTGCAAATTATTTCGTTCGTAAGACGATGCACCATGTAACAAAGAAGACCTTTTTAGCACCAAATGCTGATGGATACACAATTGGTGTCATTGCGTATTATACCATTCAATTTGCGGTGAGTTCAATAGCAAACCGGACGGTCTTTAGCCTTATCTATTTGAGCTCATCAAACGACTGAGGATCCGGTCCGTAAGCGCTCAATTCGGCCACCCAGTCCATATGCGCTGCTAGATAGGACTCCAGCGTAGAGAGCGTAGAGGCAAATCATCGGCGAAAACAGAAGAGCAAGAAGACCAGCGGGATCGGAGTACATGATCTTCAACAGAATATTCTAGGGTGTCATTGTTCTTCTATATATAAACAGGCGGCTCACAAAAAAATACACTGGCGTTGGCGTTTCCTTATCGATCAGATATCAACTTGCTGAGAACATCCGGGCATTACGGTATGTCAGAAGTCTCTAATTTCTCCATATACACATACAATAACCAGAGATAAAAGTGAGACCTAATTCGGAGGTTTGATTTTCTATGAAGAGACGAACCTTCTTTCAACAACTCTCTGGGTGAATAGGTCGATGCAATTAGCAATTTCGCTGAGTATAAACTATCAGCCTAGTACCTTTCAGCTCGAACTTTAAAGGCACAGTTTACGATAAAAATGGTTTTTGAGATTCTTCCATAGTATGAATTCGAGCTAACCCTTATATCACACCTGTCGTTATAAAGGCGGAAAACGTCCTGGATATGATACAACAAGGAACCAGAGATTTTATCGAGTGTATGCCACACCTCTAGTGGACGAGTTTAAACGGCTTTGTAGAGGCTGCACCATTCATAAGAGAACCATTGTAGGAAGTTAAAACAACTTGTCATGACCCATAGCGACAATGAAATGCAATCCTGGACAGTTATGGTTTGATGTAGTCAGCTCTTTGCACGATGGGCGCAGGTTAAATCCTGTTCAAAACCCCGTAAATGTTATTCCTGTCGCGGTGAACTCGTACAAGTTCTACTTCCACTAATTTGAAAAAGCTTGAAGTAGGCGGATTTTCTCGCATTCTTCGCCACCAATCTACTCCTCTACATCAACACTTCCGCTTTCCAAACTGAAAAGGGAACCTCAAAATATCGTGGACTGTGTTTTCAAGCAAAAGGTGTGAGTGACTCAGTGTAGTTCTGATGAGTGCCTTGTAGCTTGTATTGCATCACGACCTTTTTCTCGTAACCCACTACTACAAAAACTGAGCTCCTACATGAATTTCTGTTAAGGATAAGGAGGAATAGAAATATCGACTTTCAAAGAGAAATTATTCCAGAGTTTTTTTGCCAATGATCGCTTTCGATACCATGATTTCGCTTGTCGATATGGTGGTAATATTTCTGCATATTGGCAATAGGTTCGATTCGAATCGCTGCGAAACAGAACCAAATTACCTCGTGTCGTTTATATCGACTACCGCGGTCAGTTTGGAGTTCTGTCCAAAATGACTCTTGCTATCTTGTTTCAAAGGTTGCAGGTTACGTCAGCGTTAGAATTGATACAGTCGATTTTAATCGTCTGCAGATATCCAAATACTACACGCGTTCTATTCGGATGTTTATCCTCATCCAGAAATGAAGTCACGTCAAGAGGTATGGTTGTAGGGTTATGACGAAAGAATTGTTAACTCCCCTTAGTATTGCTTTGTCACGCAGTTGAATGGAATAAAACCCTCAAAATTTTCCAGACCAGCATTAGGCTTCCGTCATTGAATTGCCCTTAAAGATGATACAATATTTCTGTAGTGATGATCGATGGACGACCTGCTCTTGTATAACATTTTATATGGCAATCATTGCCTGTGTCTCTGTTGCCCATTGACCATCGATCTCTTAAGCAGGTCTCAGAAATGTTTCCACTCGTCCCTCTGCAAGCTGAAGCATTTCAGTAGAGCGTCCTTGAACAAAGAAAACGATGTTATTTCATTATATCATAGCATTCCTCTCGTTCAAAGGTCTCTTGAAAAGTCTGACCGGCTGGCGACCGTCAGGTGTTCGCTAGAGGTCCTAAAACTTTCTTCTAACGCTCTCAATATATCACATAACGTGTGCGTCCAGCTGACATAAGCTGTTTTCTATTTCTTGGCATAATCAAAGGCGTCCTCGGATCTTCGTTCGTTGAGAAACTTGGAACGTGGGATTCTCTTCTATATTTGCATGTAAAGTGGAACTCAGAGCATCTTGCGTTCTCAAGCACGTTGAATGATCTTCGTTGATGCTGCTCGTAGACTCGTACCCCTGACTTTTGTAGAGTTCTTTACTCCCCTATCTACCACTTAGGGTAGCACCACGTAGCCTCGCCACCACCCGGGATCATTCATCGGCGGTACGGCAATCAAAATTTGTTTTACGTTTTAATGTTTCCATAACTGCTGTTATATCACGGCAATACACGCTGCGAAAGTCTCACAAAATTGACGATTCAAGTGTGGAACTTCTGCCTCGGACGAGACTTGAACTAGTTGTGCTTTCCGGGCACTGTGCTCTTTATCCCTTACGCCACTACCTAGCCCGAATTGCCCTCGCTGCTCTGAATTTCTCAATGCTTATATGCCATAGCTTATCAGCACTCACACGTGCAACGTGTTGAGCTGGTCGGCTGTCAACAGCATCGAATCCTTAGGCTGCAAGCTTTTTACGTTAGTATTTGTTTCGACTTGATGTACTATTAACTGCTGTTATTTCGTCTCAGTACGATGAGAAATGACAAATTTCGAATTGACAAATTTGCAACTCCTCCATCGTTTAGTCGAATTCATTATAAGATCTAGCTAGAGCTGCTTTACCGATGCACAAATTTCAAACGTGAGCTCAGAGAAAGACAAGCATTGCAGCAGAACTACACCACCCACACGCTTCCAAGTTTACTCCCCATTACTTTGTCTATAATAGGTGTGCATCTGCCATAACTGCCCATAAAATGATTTTTGTTCAAGTTTTGTTTTGTCCCATTGAAAAAAAATTCACATCATTATTTCAGGTAGCGGTCCGATAATCAACGTACTTGGATCCAATTTGATGTCACAGCAGCAGAATACTAACCACTTCGATGATTTGGTCAGAAGATGGAGCAATCTGCAATAATAACTTGATCACATAATTTGATCCCGATCAAAAATAGATATTTTGTCGCCCAAAATACATGAAAGAGGACAATTCGATCGAAGAGAGGGAACAAGCTGCTCTGTACGACAAATGTATGCACGAAGAATCACAAAAACAGCTGTATCACTAGGAACAATGCATTGAAGGCACAATTCACGACAATTTTGCGGTTGCCCGTTTTCAGCAAGCTGTGAAACTAACAGTCCAAAAGAAGGCAAAGGTAACGAAGAAAAAGTGGAGTATTTAGATAGATATAAGGCTCCAAGAGAGTAAAAAGTTGAGGGAAACAAGATTGTGACAACTAAAGCTGCACGCAAGGAGTGTTTGGTACTGTACTTTGAGTATAGTAAGTCAATAAAATTTGAAAATGTTTGCCAACCAGCTGATGATCCTGGCATAGGTGGTTTTGTTCTGCGCTGCTCTCTTATTTACTGTTACTCTAACAGAACAGGAATTCAAAACAATACTATTCACAAGTAGCAGCAAAGAAACAAGAGCACAGTCCAAGAGTATACGGTATAAAAACGATCAGCCGAATGATTTTACACCAAAGTTGCTCGAGTGCGAACCCTGGTGCCCGGCAACTTGATTCAAAGGTTTATACACTGGAGCCTAATGGGAGGTGGGGTATTCATACGATACAATCTCTGGCTCCCTTCCATCCTATCCAGAACTTTTTTCCGACCTAATAAGTGCAGGTACGTTGTAAAGGTAGGAACTCAAATTCATACTACAGGGGAATCTTGGAAACCATTCATATCGTAAACCGTGCTTCCAATATTGTACCGTTTGACCTGGCAACCTACACGGTTGTACAGTTCTATCCTAGTGGAATGCGTGGACAGCCGTAGTGTGCGACTGCAACCGTAACAACCAGTATTCAATGAAATTTTCATTCGCAAAAAATTCACGAGAGAGAGTGAATCTCAAAAGGGTGAAGTGCTTTAACACGATTTATGACATAGATCCGTGCACAACTGACGAAGACTGTCAATGCTAGTTGAGTTTGTGGCAAAGATGAGGGACTCTGTATCCCTTCTTGAATACTTTCACGAGGGACCTTCAGAAATAGATCTATATACTATAGCGGAGAAGACAACAAACGAAATGATGTGGTCGTACAGTGTTGTAGTGCATCAAAAGCTCTTATTCGACGGCAAAAAAAAAATTAGCGACCGAATCGTGGCTGTAATAATAGACAAGAAAGAGGGCGATGGACGGTAATATTCGCACCGCAAGCCTGCTGTCCTAATCAAAACGTGAGTACTATATGGGCCTTGACGATGTCTTCGTATATCAATTGCGCAGTAGTGATCGTGTACGACTCTCGATGAACCTCGGCATGGTTGCAGTGCTGACAACTTCAACTATTTATTAATTATGTGAGTACTTGACTGGTCCCGCAGGGTAGTAGATCATTTGATTGAGTAAGCCATTCCGAAGATTTTTCCTTTTTTGCTTAGTTATTGGTTTCCACCTCCGACGGAATGAATTTCTATCTTGTATCCTGTGAAATCAAATGAACCTGCATATATAACATTTTTGTCGAATTGTTCAGGAATCCAGGGTGGACCCGTCATTGGGAAGGGATGAATTTAGGCTCTTTAATACATCAGACACTTCCACAGAATTGAGCTCTAAGCTCCATGAACTTCGAACCTGATTGATTCCTTAAACTATCGGGAACGACTGTGGTTTTCCAGACCACTCGTTCCTCATGGGAATAGTACAAAGAAGGAAAGTGAGGCGAAAAGGCTGTCTTGACCAATCACTCATCCTCAGCACACCAACATAATGCACCGTAGCACCATAGTAATTTTCTAAGTAATTTGTTGAAGTAGCATTCCAGTTGATCAACCTTGAAAAGTACCCATTACAGAGTTGAAGACTTTTCCGATTGGGGTTGGATTTCTATCAAATGATATTGAAGAACCTAAATTCATCCTTTCCGAATGACGGGTCCACCCTGGATTCACCTTCATTATTTGCTCTCAAGTGTGATATAGGGGATCTAATCATGTTGCATTCAAGATGGCCCGGGGCGAAGAGCGGGCCACCCTAATGTCTAACATGTCGCTCCAACGCCATATGTCCTCCATTCTTTCGACAGCTTTCTGAAACATCTCATTTTCTTTCTTTTCCGATCATATTGTACTTGAAAATGCTTTATTCAATATGACAACCCTAGAATATTTCAGCAGGCTATGAAAGGAACTCCTGATACTATGGACACAAGTATTTTCGATGGCTACCTGGACGAAAATCACGGGTGGATTACTCCGGAAGTACGGCTACACATACACTTGATTCCAAGGCTCTTTTTATAAGATTTTTTTACACAAAAACGCAACATTTGTTGAATATTGGATCGGAAAAACTATTAACACGTTGTCCAGTCAATCTTGACTTTCCCTGATATGATGGCAAGTTTGTGTGGAATTCAGAAAAGACTATTTCGTACCCGGGGCAGTCTCTCGATCCGACGAATGTTCAATTAAACGTTTTCGAGCGTTACTGCAATTTTGGATAATTACTGATTGGCTTCAATGGCATATGTCCCAACGTGTCCCAACGCCCCAAGGGTGGCGGCGTGTTTCTGTAGATCGAGATCATTGAATACATATGGTGATCCCTTCCAAGGATTAAAGCCAAAATAACTGTCTAGCTTCAATCTGACTTTCAAATATTGGCGTTTAATTTGGTTTGAGATTTATCCTCCCGATTAGCTCGGTCTAAAAGCCTTTTACCATAACAAAATCTGCTAAACACCATATAGGATCGTTTGAGACGAGAAGGCTTCAGTCTGTGGCCAGGATTTGGAGTGTTTCTTCAAGAAACTTATCCTACATACGGCTTTGGAAAAGAGACATTCTAGCACTGATAGGTTAGGACGTTCTTCCTGTCTAATGCTTGAGCAATAGCCTGCCTTGCGGAGTATTCATCACAAGAGTGGACTCGTGCCAGTCACCACGGGTCTTCCTTGGCTTTTTAGCGAGTATCATCGGACCTCCAGTAATAATTAGTTGGTCTCGGGTAGAGTTGAACATGAAAAATAAAAACTCAAGTCATCAACTGCGTGCACGCGAATTCATTAGTCGCTATTTTACGACATTAAGTCCGTGCAAACTTTCGAGAACATTTCTTTTCAACTTTCAAGAGATTTTGGCCTGAACCTCAGAGTTTTGCTTTAAGCGTCTTGTAAAAAACACTTCGCTTCACATTGTATGAGTCATGAATGACATCTATCTTCAGAAAAGAGTCACCTGGCTTCATAACTACGTTGAAACTTTGTTTTTCTATTGATGAGCTCAACTTCCATTTTTATAGCGATATTCACTGCCAGAGAATATTTCGAGCACTGATACGACACTGTGCTATCCATATATAGATGACGGGAGCATTGTCGACAAGGCTGAGGTGAGGTTTGAAGGGACAATTTCATAAAGTTCTACAGCAGCCAATGATTTTTCGGGAAAATTTGGTCCTATACTGCTTTAAAAAATAATATTTTAAGCATACAGCAATTATTTGTTTTTTACATAGTCAAAACTGACCTTATGACTATCCAGTTCTAAACGATACATGCTAATATTGGGCTTCTTGGCAAAGTGGTCATTGGATGCCGATAACGAGCTCATCGAAGTCAAATCTGATCAAAGAGTGAAACAAAACTCGACGACTGGATAATGTCACCATGTATAAGTAACAATAATCTGTTTCGAACAATTCCAGTTAACTCTGAGCTCCTTCAGACCCAAATCTGCTATATTTGCCGCAAAACGAGCTGCAAACTACTCGTAGCTATTCTTGTTTCACCGTTGACCTTAACTCAGAGTTTTAAAAGCGTTCAAAACTGTGTATTACCTCGATTCTTGCGTTCTATAGCCATTTCTGAACTGTAGCGTATTCGAATCTTACTGAAGCTGAAGGCTCATATTTTTTGGCAATTTTTCAAATTTATTTTTTGTTGTTCAGGAAGAACCTACAGTTCTCGTCAGGTGTCGCTGAGATCTCTGGTAGAAAGTCTGAAATCTCATTGGCGCTGACTTTAGGCTTGTTGGCCAAAGAACAAGCCGTACCTTGCAAGCAACTTTTCCTCTATGCTGCTCAATCTGGCCCTTCCAACAAATCTATATGCTCTGTAGAGATATGCATATGGATTTCAGCGAGAGAATTGAGTTAGTGCGGCGTCATGAGAAGGTTCAGTTTTGAAAGTGCGTAACGAGATTCACACTCACTTCTAATGGGATCGCATGAAAACTAATTAATCTGATTTTGGGTGCAACACAGGGTGCTGGTATTAGTCATATTTGTAGAAGGGAAGTGTTTCTAGAGGGGAGGGGCAATTTTAGTATTGTACTTTTCAAATCAAATTTGTTCGAAGGAGTATAATGGATTTTGACTTTATTCAAATAAAAAACAAGTCGCTTTCTCGAAGCTAGGTTCATAAAAGAAATTCGTCATGAAAAATTTTATCCAAGCCTATCATTCTAGTAGGTGACACGCCGTCGACTTTCTGATTTCAGAACCTTACTATACATCGATACATCGCCTTGTGGAGATTCCCGAGTTTGGCCGGCTTTGCAGTTCCTTTATTTGGAGCAAAAAAGATTCTCCAAACATGCTTTGGCTCTGAGTTGGTGATTCATGACAAAAACGGGTCACACATGAGCTCCTACCACCGCTACACAAGGATAAGTACACCATGAAAATAACACGGGTCCTTGGGGCCCGAAACATACATCGGTACAGTACCTGCTCTTCCTTTCTCCTTTCTTCCCTTCACGTACCTGAGGAACAACGTATCCCTGACAGCGAAACAGACGCTTCCTCTCATTGCCTCAATCCCTCGTGAGGCTGGTGTATTTAGTCGCAACCCTAGCACAGGCCTACTTGTTGTTTCTAGCTACGCTCTGTAGGACCACCATAGAATGAATGTTTGTGTGGGCTCGATAAATTCTGCAAAGCATTTTTTGGTCCCGAGGGGTCAATATTTTATCAACTTTTTAGTTGTTTGCTCTAAACTCAATAGGTTTCGCTTTCATCCACTCTTTCTGAGCTAGAAAATTTTGAAAGCAGTCTCGCTTACCCAGTTCTCAGAACTACGAATTTTAATTTTGGTCTTGACGGACTCCAAACTAGGCCCCAGCTACCTTAATGTGTCTCTCCATCTCCCCTATCTCCTCCCTCGGGACAAAATATGGCCCTATAGGCTATCATGTGAAATAGGGATGATCCAAACACAGCAAGTGCGATGTATTTACCAATGTGTTCTTTCGTGACCGTTTCGTCAATTCCACTAACTCATCCTAGTCGTTCACATCTAGGGAAGTCTACGATGATACCTCTCCATGAACCCATTTTCACAGTAATTCGAGTGTACCTTAAAGAAATGTACATACATCATGATTAAATATAAAACGCCATCATGACAGGCATCCGTGGTGAAAGACAAACAGCTGAGCAGCCTTTATAACGGATATTCCTGCCAACATTAATCTTAAATTAGTTAGTGATGTAGTTTGTCCCCGACATCGATCAGTAGCTCCCAATGAAGCAGTGAGAATGATGATGCAGACGGACGAGCAGATATCCTCCAGCTA
>UZAF01000095.1:0-16653 GCA_900617895.1 Haemonchus placei | reverse complement strand
TCTCATCTTGAATGGCCACTGCGACCAATTATCCTTCCCTTGTAAGAGAACTATCTTATTCTGATTATCCAACATTCCGCTAAATGACTCCATCGTGGATAAGTGGCCGTCGACATACACTGCGCGCGTTAGCGTGCATAGCCAAACTGGTACCATATAAGACATCGTAAGTTGTCGATAATAGACTAATTTGGCCTCATGACCTCTCACACTTTCCCTTAATTTCCCTAGATGGCACTCTGTCGTGATCATACAAAACGTGTTTTTAACGCACGAGGAAATGCGGCTTCTTCAGACACTCGAACTATAGAATGGCATGTACTCTCTTACCAATGCCACAACATTGGAGCGCATGGGTCAGATCACAAAGTTGGAGGCTACGTTTTACTTTGAAGCCTCTATATCCCCACATACGTACGAGGTTCCTCTCGCGATGTGATGGGTCCATCGACGCTATTATGATGAGGCGACTGCATAGGATTATTGTGGTCGCCTCTCGCGGACTCGACTTCCTCGCAGTAGATAACGAACTTGTTTTCATAGCATCGGAAGGTATGGTTGAAAAGCTCTTTCTAACCTCCCGTTTACTCCCAGGTGGTGCTCATGTAATGCTGCAAGAACGAAAGTCCTCCATCAAATATGATGATACCTCCTTCGATCAGAATATTTTGCTGCTAACATGTTGGAGAGCGTCTGGTCCGACCATTCCTCTCAATTTTTTTCTTTTTCTCCTTGGAGCTTCTGAAGTCTATTTAGGGCGAGTGTTTAGATTTTCTCTTTGACTTCAATGGAGCTCCACCCTTATTCAGCCGGTGAGGGACAAAAAAACTTCCCCCGTTATACCTTTAAAATGTTCCCAAATGGTGAGGGAGCTCCGTAGATGCCCAACATTGAACTGTTTTGCAAGCGTCTAGGATGCTTTTCATGAAAAGGAAAGCGAGCGCATACATTAGGGAGACGAACCTTGATGTACACCAGTCCACCACTCTACAACAGATGCGCGCATCGCTTTGCTCGGCTCAGTGGTCTATTCGGTACTGTGGTATAACACAGGGAGGCAGTGGTGCCATAACTTTGTTCCCAGAATCGTTTCGCAAATTTGAAACACAGATTTGAGATCAGCGCTCGGGAACACCCCTACTTTTCATTTTGATGGCCCCTGCGACCACCTATCCTTCCCTTGTCAGACGGTGAGGCAACGAGATATCAGTATAGGATCGTCGCCGTAGACGACGATCCCATATCCCATTATTGAGTTGGAAGTCGTTGTTGGTCTATAAGTTATGGGTAAATAGGGCATAATCTCCATATTGAGCTTTTTCTTGGAGAGCCCTGGAACGTGAGCCTTTGTGAAATTCATGGTCGGCTGTATCATTATGCAAAGCAGTGTACCACTTTCATTTTATTCTCTCACTGAGTTGCTATGCAATGGCTTCTACTAGGCCTCAACCATTGTACATAATCTCAGTGAGAGCGCGGGTGAAAGAGATAGTTCCCGCAAGGGTTTCCCTTTAATTGTGGCGACCGCGCCTATTTGACTGCCCTCGTCTGTCACACTCCTGTTTAATGCAATTTTTGTGCTTGTCTGACTAATGAGAATCCCTGCGGGAACAAGTTTGGAAAGTGTTAGATCGGTGGAGCATAGCCAATCACGAAGAAAGCACACTTGAGCTAAGCGGAGTCTCGAGTACGGGGAAGGTTATGCAAAGTACCGCTAGCTGATTAAGCACGTATTGAGTAGTCAACTCAGTCCCTTGTAGTCATTCTCGTCGTTCCTTTTGACGTCCTATATCAGAGCGTAGGAGTACGGGCGTTAGGAACGATTTTGGGTAATCGATTCGCCGCACGCGGCTGTCGCGGACCACTCATTCGCCGTTATTACAGCTCTAGCGTTCTTCATACAGCTCAATTATTATGCGATCATTATTTTATGCATAATTCTACTATTAGTACTATTGTTCTTGTATTTCTTACCTGCTGCTGCATCCTGCTACATTCCTTCGCGCGCGGCGCCCCTCTCACCGCGACGCGCCCATTTCGTTCCTAACGCACCACACCCCAGAGCGTATCTAATTTGATTATTGAGTTGAGCCAATCCGCATTTTCGCTATTCCCCTACTCACTGAAGTACCACAAACGAAAATTGACCACTCTATGTATTGTATAACCAGATGTTACATGTTATTACACTATTCCTCAGCCATGAACAATTTCCCAAATAATGCACTCGCGTGAGGTGAAGTGGGACACATCTGAAATTGTATTGAACGAGGTTCATTCACGATTCATTGTTTAGGGCAGCACTTATTTTTTTATGGAGGCTGATGTAATGCTTAGAAGCCTCGTAATTTTAATTGTAGTGAGGCGTCTACGCCGCGCGAAAATACCGCCGAATCCCCAAATGCCTTCAATAACATCTGACCTCTTTTTCCTGCACTCAGAACGTTTTTGGACGTAGCTATGATTTTTTGATCTCAGCCCCGAACACTCTAGTGCCAAAGCCCGCCCACTTCGAAAATTTGACCACTGACCACGTTTATGCAATAACCTCTAATCCTTTTCTTTTCTCATAACATTTGATTGAGCAGAGTTTCATATATATTTCAAATTTGAGCGCACGCCCCATCCGTCGTGGGCGAAGCTAGCTGCATTAACCCACGCTCAGCACGCATGAGGCTTTTCTCAATTTTTTTATTTTTTCCTGGCCTCCACGCATTACGTTGATTTGAGTCGTGAACTTATGTGGATAGCGCCGCCGATGCGAGAACGCTCCGTCCACCTACGGTAGGTCTCCTTTTCTCTTGTTGACCCATCCCTCAACTTTGCCCGTTTTTTTCGGCATCTGGACTATAAGACCAAATAAGGAAACTTTGTTCATGGCATCATGAAGCTCCAGCGCATCCCTGTAAATCAGTGTATTCTGTTTGTTATCACCCTATGCTCGATCCATTCAGCTTGATCCGACATCTCTAGGTGTTTCTTCAGGTAATAAACGAATTTCTGACGGACAGACAAGGAGACAGGCAGGCAGAGAGAAAAACAATTAGACAGACAGACACGAGCGCGTCATATACAGTAGGGAATATTCAAAAGGGAACTGATCTTATACGATAATCCAACTTTAGAATCGCATATGCTGATACTGAACCGCTACCTATAGCCCTACGCGAAACTAGACCACATCTACAATAAGAGCTAATCTCGTTTTTCGTTTGCTGCACCACCTACACCACTCATACATGATCTTGTCTACTAAGAACACGAGGCCCCTTACGGGTGTGTGTACATTGGTGCGATTCGATTCGCACGCGGGAAATTGTGCGGCGAAATTATGGCTATTTCGACAACTTTAGCGCTTAGTATGGGAGCACCATCTTGAAGTAGAGTAGATCAGTAGTCTCACCTGACCCTAATAAACTATTCAACTACTCTACCTCAAGTTTGTGCCCAATAATGGGCACCAGAGTCATTCGATCGCCACGATATCGCCGCGCGCAGTTCAAATCGCACGAATGTATCGTCCTTCGTTTCTTATTAACCACGAGGCATGGGAATCCACAATTCCCCACTTCGCTATAAAAATTGCTTGGCCGCACTTCGCCAAGGCAACAAGAAACGGGCTGGAATAGAGCTGCATCGACTGTTGGGTCTGCCTACTGGCTGCTCCTCATTCGTCTTATCTAAGCCCTTGCAGGATCCAAACATTCGGGAACTTCGAACTTACGTCAAAGCTATAATCAATCTATAGGTTGCGTTTACCCTCTTTTTGTTCAGAGATGCTATCAGGGCTATTTCTATTCGATAGAAAGACATAGCAGCTTGTGGGAGATAGTGCTTCAAGGAACGAACGACCTTTCGTATTAGATTTTTTAGCAAATAGTTGATGCCAATCTTTCGGAAAGGATGCAGGTAGAAGTAGCTTTTGCGATTAGCGATCTCAAATTATCCTAGAAGATTTCCCGTCAAGGCTTTCAGCAGTGTGATCATTTAGCTTCACACATGTCGCAAGTGTCATTTGACATTCCCATCCGAAGCATCATTGATGCGTCACTCAGGCGCGCATTCTCGAGAAGACATGTTTCCCTACAAATGCGGATGTTGTAGACAGGTACTTCATTTCGATTTTACATTGACACAATAAATTTTTTTGTGACATTAAGGCATTCGAATGTGACCAAGGCTTACGACGACATTCTCAGGTTCATGATGATGTGGGTCCTCGTCGGTGTGAAAGGTGCTTTGGGATATTCAGGTACTGAATTTTTACGGTAAATTCACGAGATGAAGGCGTTATTTTTTTGTGCATGCTATTCTTGCAGATCCCCTTTAGCCCTGCGACGACATCTCGACCAGTGCCGACAATGCTGTATTGCTCCCATCCAAAACGAAATTGTAAGTGTTTTGCTCTCTGTGATGGTCCATGTTGTTATCTTTTGGCGTTGAATCTTTTAAACGTTCTGGCATTGCTCATAAATATGTGGGTAGCGTAAAATTCTCAAAGCCGGTGATTTTCCTCTTAGATGGTGTCGGTCCATTCGCCATGTGACGCGTCCTCATTTATCCCTTCCGAGAGTGGAGGAGCGTTTCATTTCTTAGATGATGTCAAAAAAACGCAAGGAACTTGGTGCGAGGAACTGCCTCAACGATTCCACAGCACCCATTACAGGTACCTTGTCAATCATTTGGAAACTATAAGAAATTTTCATGTCTTAATCTCGTTAATTAGTCCATGTTTTAATCTTATTTAGTTAACAACATTTGTGATGTCCGCCTTGTAATTTTCCTTACTGTCTGGGAAAATGTGTTCATAAAACAGCTCCACTTATAGGGGATGTGTGGGTTGATAATGAACGGAAGGTGTCATTTCGTTCAGATTTGGATTCCCGTCTTTATAATTATCTGCTGCATATAAACTTGAAGTTAAAGGGAGGTTCAAGAGGGTGCTCAAAGTTTCCATACGATTAAAATACAGGCAGAAGTTTTTTGTTGTCACAAAAACGATGCGAACCAGCTTCCACCAACCTAGACTCAGACCGGCATTACTGCGACCATTGTACGGACGTAATTAGATCTCGTCACCGGCTGCCGTTTGAGATATTCTCCCGCGTGCGGATCTTTGAATTCATCGTGAAGGATTGAGGTGTACAGTGAATGCTTACGTTCGTTCAGGTTTTCATTCAATGTTGTCCTTCTCTGATGAATCCTTTGGTAGGGTTGTGCTGAAAGTGGCACGATTCTTTCAAATTTCAAATTTATTACATGCTAACACATATGTAATAGAGCAAAACAACAGAAAAATGAATCTCAAGGAACCAAAAGAAGAAGAACAGCTGAAGGCTTGAAGAAAATATGGCGGGAATATCAACTTAGGAGTAACAAATAATGAATTAGCGAAGGAAGATAACGATCTAACAGCTTTTTGAAACCTGTAAGAGAACCAGGCACAGCACTTTTTTCTAATTTTCGAGAAATTAGACCCAGCCCTAGAGGTGAAGAAGTTGCTACTCATTGACGAACGTGGTCGACCAAGAAAATTTTGAGTGATTAACTCCTTGTCTTGTAAAATCCTTGTAAAATTTTGAGTGATTAAATTATTCTTTCTTCGTCTGAGCTTAAGCGAGTCTAAACTAAGCCCAAGCGAGTCTAAATTAAGTACAGAGTCCTTATGATACTATGGAATGCTGCGGTAAATAAAACCAAATAAAGGGAAGAACACCTTCCTCGTGAAGCTATTTTCAACTCTATCAATCCGGTCCACCGCATGTACCATATTCAAGTATGGGTCTAACACAAGTTTGATATGCCAGAATGAGAAGCTGGGAGTTCTAGAGCACAGAGATTTGACCAAAAACAAATGGCGGCGTTCCGCTCAACTCATAATGTTCCTACAGTACTCTCCAAACGGTTTATTGTCCACAATGAACATTGGATCCTTCACTAAATAAACCTCATCGATGGCGACTCCTGACAAGAGATAATCGAAACGTAGATCACTTTCCCCAAGGTGGAGAACTTTCGATTCATAAGGAGAAAGAGATAGGCATCATTTCTGCAAATAACGAAAGACAGCATGTAAGGCAGTTAGCATTCGGGAAAAGCTTTCACCATTTGAGTTTTTCCAAATAATTTGATGTCATCAACAGACATCTTACAGGCAGCATCAACATCCCTCTTCAGCAATAAGAGTAGGCAAATCATACACATAAACAGCAAAAAGAAGAGATAAAATATCTCACGGGGTAACACCAAAGGTAGCATCACGGATCATAGAAACTTTGCCATTGAGTATCACGTGGGAGGTACGGTTATTAAGAAAGGCTCCGATCCAAAAAACTATCCGAAGCTGGATACACACATGAGTGGGCTTTAAAACTAGGAGTTCATATGAGGCTCCGTCAAAGATTTTCTGAAAATCAAGATAGACTACATCAACACTTTCCTTGGAATCCAGCGCTGCGGAAATCAGAATCATTTGATGACTTCAGCATTAACGTTTCAGTAGATTTACCTTCCCTACATCCATGTTGACAGTCAGTTAAAACACGATTGAGTTTGAGGTGGAGCTCGATCCTCTTCTTCAATGTTTTTTCAAACACTCGATAAAAAAGAGAACTCACACTTATAGATCTATAATTGTGCGGATCATGACCAGGAGACCCTTTTAGTGAAGGGATAACTAAAGCATGTATCCATCTATCAGGGATTTCGCCACGACAAAAGATTAACTTGAAGAAGTATTCCAAGGGATAAGGAATCTTGGAAGAAATTATTATATTTAACTGGGAGGGAATACCATCCGGTGCTACAGAGGAACAACTATGCCACTCAGGAAGAAGTTCAAGAATACCACGACGATCAAACCATACTGAATCCTCCATGACTGGACACGAAGTGTCATGCAAAAGTGGAGCTGCAACTGGCCTAATATGCGCATAGACATTGGCAAAAACATCAGCAAGTAATTTGCTCTACCAAAATCAGAAATCATCATTGATCCATCATCATATTTAAGAAAACGAACTCCTCTATTATGATTTACCCTTGTATTGATATACTTATACAAGGCTGCCCTATTTTTTGACTCCACAAACTTTTTTTATCTGAGCGATCGACCGGAAAAGTTTCTTATCAAACCTGTCGGAGGCATAATTATAAAAATTCTAGTCCTCAGAAGTGTTGCATTTGGAAGCCCTCTCTTACGCTCGTTTTTTGAGAAGGTAGAAACGTCTTAAATAAACTGGTACGCGCTCCAGAGAGGCTGGATACTTTTTCATAGGTACAAACAATTCCAAGCAGTGGATTAGAATAAATATGGGAGTTTCATACATTTCATTCACTGAATCGGAAGCACGGAAAGGCTCAAACCAATCTGCGGAATCCAAATAAGAATTGAGGCCAGTGACGTCAGCATTTTCGAAATCACGAGAATAAACCCAATAGCTACTAAGAAAAGAAATATTCAGGTAAAAATATTTACTACAGGGTAAGTTATGACTGATAGTCATTGTCAAAAACTCAGTAGCCACTGAATCAAAAGAAGAAGGAACACTCTGCCACACGACAGCAAAAAAATCGAAGTCACCCATAAGGAGAAGAGGAAACTAGAAGTTGACATATCACTCAATCATTTGATTAGTTGTTTTGTATAAGTAAACAAACATTTGGGAGCTCTGTAAACCAAAATGAATCTTTTTTTTCTAACACTGATACGCAAATCCGCTGGCACTATTTCATAAGCGTTTGGAACACATTTAGCAGAAACCAGGATAGGGTAAAGCATTTTCACTAGGAAGGCCATTCCTCCGCCTTTCCTTCTTATTCTGTCACACCTGGTGACATCGTAAAGAGTGAAACGTTCCCCAAGAAAGATTCTAGATTATCTTTCTTCTATAACCAAATCTCCGATGGTAATTACGCCACAGTCAAAGCTGGATACTAGGCAGACCAGAGAAGTAATATTTTCTTTGATCGCATTCCCATACCAAGCAATATCTATGTTATGCAAGCCTGCAAACAAACTTAGGCAAGCCCGAGCGATTTCTTTGTAACGGTTATGTTCATTAGAATTGTCAGGCACTGCGGTCTAGATGATGCAAATGCATATTCTATGCAACGGAATTCAGAAACAAGAGCAAGGTAATATTTTGTGATCATGAATGCAACATCGAGCATAGGTACGTTTTGGCCATTTTCCCCGGACATGTCCTTTATAGTAGAAGTGTTCTCAGAGTTTCGATCGACGCCATAATGGCTGTTGTTGCCAGTAACCTGGAAGGGATTCGGAGCTTTTAATTTTTACTGTAATATACATGCTTGAAACTATATAGTAAGTAAGAATGAAAGGTGATCTCATGATTCTTCCTCTCTAAAAAGGGTGGATGATCACAGACCTACGACAGAAACTGAAGAGAGAAGAGAGAAGATTTGCTCCAGCTTTGAAAAAAGGCCAAGTTTACTATATCAAGTCCAATGTTTACAAAGTTGTGCCAGTATGACAGACACGGTACATCTGGCTCCCAAACTCTTTCATAATTCAATAAAATTCACTTCTTCCCTGAGATTACCACACAGATGGCTCGACTCTTACCTGACATTTCGATTCCAAATTACACTTATTGGTTCAATACGTATCTTTCGTGGGTAGCGAATATGACGATTCTTCAACTCAAGACGCTGTCGTATCAGTTTTCAACCAGATACAGTGTGTTTCAAAAGTATGTGCACACCCAACATTTTGTTTTTTTTTGGGAATACCATTGCTTTTTGTAACCTGTGACCTTCGCCATTCAATTCCTTGTGTGCGATAACCTATGAACACTTATTCTGAGAGAACATTGTAGCTGCTAGTTGCCAGTTGCCGCTCCAAAAGTATGTGCACACTCAAAATTTTTCATTTCGAAGGTAACTAAAGAACCTACCGCAACGAAACCGTTCTCAAACGATTTCTCGTAATCGATACATCTACAGAAATTTAGGTGGCCCTATTGGTTCCTGATCTCGGTTATATTTTTTTTTTTGCTAAGTGTGTACATACTTTTGAAACAAAGAAAAAAATTTCTTCAATAAAAAATTATGTTAGCAGCTACGATGTTCTCTCAGAATAAGTGTTCGTAGGTTATCGCACACAAGGAATTGAATGATGAAGGTCACAGGTTACAGAAAGCAATGGCATTCCCAAAAAAAAACAAAATGTTGGGTGTGCACATACTTTTGAAACACATTATAAGTATACGGCCAAATGGACTTCGCATTGCAATGATAAATCGGAGAGAATAAAGGGTTATTCGTATAAGTGTGCAAAACTGTTTTGGGAGAGGTGTGGAGCGGTTCAGGGATGTATAGGATTGGAAAGCATTGTAAAGGGTGATCAGGAGGATCAGCGGTTGAATGAAATGGGATGTTGGTGGACCATCTCTTTCCGTTCCAAGACTCCAGTGATTGACTACGTCAAAAACATGTTTTCCGTCTTGGTGGAAACAAAAATATGTTTCCCTTCTTATCAAAAACAAGACATGTTCGCT
Source organism: Haemonchus placei (assembly GCA_900617895.1). Lineage (NCBI taxonomy): Eukaryota > Metazoa > Nematoda > Chromadorea > Rhabditida > Trichostrongylidae > Haemonchus > Haemonchus placei. The sequence continues at coordinate 7,132 of UZAF01000095.1, read as the reverse complement.
GTTCGAAAATGGCATATATCTGGTATCAACATTTGAGGCGTGCATGTCGCTAGAATTATATGAGAACGGCCTCCTCATTAAGATGTAAAAATAGCGAGGGTTTACAACACTTCAGTCTGTAAAAAGCACTAGCACACTTGAAAAGATGAGAAGCATCACTGGTGGGGTTGTTGCTCGCTTCTAATGCCAGCACGGTTATGTCTTAGTTAAAGTTAAAGACGTACCTATCTTTTTGTGAAGCAGGTAGCAGTGAAAAAGCAGCAGTAAGAATAAGTTGTAGTGGATGGTAGAGTATAGAAAATATGGCCAATACATTGGAGCCAACGAATAGGAAGCAAAGCACGTTGAATAGAATAGGTAAAGGTAGTACGGGGACTGGAGAGGTATACTAGTAGTAGTAGAAGTTGGCAGAATACACTCCCTCTAGAACCGAATAAGAGCTTAGCTCCAGAATATCCGCGTGGGGAAAATTATTCAAATGGCAGCCGGTGGCGAGATCTGATTGCGTCATTTGCTACCAGTCACACCGTTCCTCTAACGAGTACGTCAGTCCTGCAACTTATATCTTAAAAACGTATGCTGATATATGAGCAAATTCCAGCTTCTCTCTTCGTAGAACTTCGGCATGTTTTTGATTGTATTGTGATTCTTCTGGCGGCGAAGTTGTTAGGTGGAAACTCCATTAGTGGCCTGACATTTCGATGCGACCGTCTTTCTCGAAGACCCAGTCCACCACCGCAATAGTGGAGAAGCGCCACTCCGAGTCAGTTACTAACCATAACTGACTCAGAGTGACGCTATTGCGCTCTTGCGGTGGTGGACTGGAACTCAAAAAGACGGTCGCGTCGTCACCCTAGTAACAACCTTGCTAGCAGAGGAATCACAATACTATCCTTACTATATATAAACGGCAAACGTCCGTTTGTCTGTTTTTCTGTCTGTCTGTCCTTCCGAAAGTCACGTAGGCACGATGTGGATGTGAATATCACGTGAGCGCGTTGAGGAAATAGTTATGAAATGGGAAGTCGACCGACACTATTGTTGGTACTCTAATAAATTGTAGGTAAGCGATAGTGATATAAGGTGCACGCGTTAGCATGCGTGCGTGAGCAACTGGTATATACATATTAGGTTGACCATTATGAAGTGTCGGAAAATGAGTGAAGTCCTTTCCGAAAAAACCGTACACAATGGTATGTTAGCTAACAGCATGCGATAGATTATCTAGCCAAAATTTTCGCTGAAAATTTTGACTAGAAACATCGTGTGCGCGTATGCATGTGATAGATTATTAAACACAAGGGAAAACGGCAGCCGTCTTTCATCAAACCCTGTGCGAAACATCTAGCGGTGTCGAATCATCTCTGGGAACAGATGTGGTTTCAGTGCTTTAACACGTTGCGTACCGGCGCCTTCGGCGATTTTCCCATGCGCGTGGCCAAGCGATTTTTGGTTCGGCTCGCAGCGTGCATCACCATGTGATGCACTTGACCACAAGGAACGGTTTTCTCTAACATTGTGAATACTCTACTATTGGGATCCGGCTTTTTTCTATAAGGTTTTCGCATATGAAGAACAACATATCTGTTTAACACTCTGTGACTTAAGAGATATTTTGTTGGTCAACTGTGCGTGCTAAATCTAAATCACATAAAATCTACTTAGTGCTAAATCCTGCGATAGCAGTACCAACCGGCCGAAGTTTCTTTACTTCAAAGTGTTCCGACCGGGCGGAAGGTGCGCTTCTTTCCACACATTGACTTTGTGTCCCCTCGTCTCATTCCAGGAAAGCAACTTTAAGTCGAATGAAGTTCTGTTATCGATTCTGGTAGTATTCCAGAAGGAAGCTTTGGAGAACTCATTCGTGCAACTTCTTATTGATAGCGATGAAGAAACAGGCAATGAAGATGTTACGGGTGCTCATGATGGTTTGCCGTTGAATCAAGCGATGGAAGATAGTGAAGGGAAGTCTGACGCCGGTTGGTCCTCGACTATAGTTCAACCAAGTGTAGAACCCTTTCCGAGGATAGAGGAATCCAAAACGACGATGTCTATGCATTCAGCAATCCAATGAGTTTTTACAAGTTTTTCATGACAGACAGCGTTAGATTCATGACTAATATTATGGCCTATGGACGCTCCATATTTCCTCAGCTGTTGGAGTCCCAAGCAGATATGTTGTTCAGCATGTTCGAAAACATATATTTGCAAATTTTGACTAGTATTGCTTCATAAAGAAAGCAGAAGTTTGAGGGGAAAGTTCGTGCATCACCATGTGATGCACGTGGCCACGCGGGCAAGTATATGCGTGCATCACCATGTGATGCACTCGGTACGCAATGTGTTAAAAAGGGGGGGGGGAGTCTGGATGATGGAAAACAGGAGCGTCTAGCTGGAGCTGTGTTAAATAAGAAAGCGGCACTTCATTTGGTTCGACCATGCCAAAATATCAGAGGTTTGCGTGCTTCCACAGCACCTTAGAGAATCATTTGCACGTAACTGGGAGGTCCTACCGGTGAGGTATTATGGGCTCCTAATCAATTTAGTGATGCTAGCAAAGCAGTGTACTCCGCCGCTGGTGAAAATCTATTTCGCTTTCCTAGAATGATAAGGTTTTCGAATCGCTTGTGTTGTCGGATCAAACAGGATTTTCTTCCATAATGTGCTGACAAGAGAAGAGAGTGCTTCTGACCTGACGAATGGCCAAGGCTTACTTTGGAACGAGACATCCACGGAAAGAGTATAATGAAGTGTGCCTGACAAAGCGATGAATGTGCGTTAGACGCTTATTGCTGCAATTCGCTTATTGCTTGCTTGCTGCAGCAATTCGTCTTCAGGGAAACGTTCGATTCAGGCGTGACCTCACCAGATTTCTTCGAGCACGGTACCCGCGACGTACTGCGCAGCAGATTACATCACGATTTCGCTGCGGTCGCTTCCGTCCCCATCAGCTGAGATGGACCAAACGGTGTGCACTGGTCCACGGCTTTAGCATGAATTAGTGAATATTCCTTTACCATGGCAACGAAACCCACTGGAGATTGAAGATTTACCTAATAGGCAACTATTCACTTGTCGAGCGTTCGAAATAAGAAAGACTTGGAAATGAGCCGATGAAAAAAAACGAAACAAAAAAAACGCAATACTTTTGAAAACTTCCATAGTTGATCATTATGATGGTATGCATGATGTTGTAGTGCGTCTCGTCCACGGCATCGCCTTCGCTCTTCACTCGAGACGACCTCATTAGCGTCACGCGTGAATCGCACCACACCCCTTGCCCTCGTCTCCAAGACCTGCGTGTCGAGGGTTCAGTTTAGTCATTATGGAATCTCTCACGACAGAGCAAACCCTTATGTCGCAAAAACTGTTCAACAGCCAATTAACGAGTTGGGTTGAGAAATTCTGCCTCACGCAAAACTTTGACTAGTCCAGATTTTGCGCCATCCGATTAGACAGAAACTGATCAATATGAAGAAAATATTTCGGATAAATGTGCTTTTCTGATTGTTTCTTAACAAAAATAATTGTTGACCGTAAACGACACTTCATACTAGCCCTTCCGATATACGTATAAGGATCTATACTAGTCGGACCGCCCGGCTTTTACTCCGGCTTGCTCCTTTTTGTGTCCAGTTCGTAGTGTCTTGCTAACTTAGACTGTGCGTACTCCTTCTAAGCGCATCTGTTGCTGTTTATGAAATTTGTCAGCGAGGGAAATCGGGTGGGATCGGGCTTGAATTCGAGCACTCTACAGAACATGTTGCTAGGCACGAGCCGGTGCTCTTACTCTTAACCGTGACCATCCTTAAAAGCACGGTTCACGATAAAAAAGGTCACTGAGTTCTTAATTTAGGAATACTCAGCGCCCCCCATGGGTGGCAGAAGGGACCCTCTCGCTCCCACAATCTCGGCTCTTAGGGCATAGTGGAAGCTCCGTTGCTGCCATAGTTCACTTTGACGCCCCTCGTTGGTGTCACGTTAGACAAGTGTCGAGACAACACAGATTGCTATTATTCGTTCTAGGACCCACGCACAATCAGCTAATCGCCGAGTGACGAGGCGATGTTTTTCTTCCATTCTTTTTTCCTCTGTTTTTCTTTTTGCTGCTGCGATCCCTTATTTAATTTCCTACTCCTACAGGCTGAAAAAGGTGAGCTACGTTTGCTGTCACCAGGGTTTTTTTGTTTATTTATGCTTATAAGTGAATGAATTTTTTCTTACCATTGTCTGTTATTCGCACCAGGACCCACACGCGCGCTGTGAAACACACTGCTTAGCTCGTCCGGACACCCCACTCTTCTTCATTTTTCTGGTTTCCTTCTCGTCCAGACCCCTTTTTAACGGTTTTTTGAAGCCTTTTTTCACTTTGGGAGCACCGATGCACGCAGTTTCTTCACCTCAGTCGCACTAGTTTCGATCTTGTTTTCCATTTTCCATCATAATCTGGATTACCCAAAATTATCGTGAGGTGAGCCTTTAAGGATCTATTTCTCCGTGTATTGTGTCTATTGAGCTATAACTTCCTGTCAGCCATTGTTGATACTAATCCGTTCCTGTCATCAAATACCTACCAGTCCGTAATATACCCACCATATAGTGAAGTGGCATGTTTTCTAAGTTAATGCGAAAGGTGTAATCGGGGGAGTGACTTTAGCAGAAGTCGTGGAACACTTGCAAAACTGTGTCGTTGAATAAGAAGGAAGATCTAGTGTCTGTAATATAAAACTACTCATACGGGTTTTCTCAACCGGATTCGCAAAGACTGTATGAAGGGCAGACATGAGAGCGAGCAGGACTCCCGAGTGGGTCCGGCGCGATCGATCACACACATTGTACATTCATCAATTTGATGAAGACCTTCGATTCACCAAGGCAGAAGTGGTAATTGAAACTTTGAATAGTTAGGGTATTCCTACTCGATATACAAGGATGCTTCGTGAGTTCTACGACAAGTTCACAACCAGATTTTTGTCATTCTTCAAGGAAGTCATTGTCAGCGTGAAGTAAAGGGTTTGGCAGTGTGATACCATTTTGCCCAAACTTATGGAAGCAGTAATTGAAGGCTTGGGCAATAAGGGTGCGCTTCGTTGCGCGCGTCCGTCGGAACTAGGTCACGCCGCAGCCGTCGCGTGCGGCGGGTTAGCCCGCGATACTTGACAGACGTCGCAGTTGTCAGTGGGGCATACGATTTGCGCTTGATCCACTGCAGTCAGCCAAAGAGAAGATAACACGGACAAACGCAAATCGTTCGCTCCATGGACACTTGGTGGTACTGTATGTCATCTTGTGACCTCAGTGGGGTGCGCCGCGCGCGAAGTGGGCGGGGTGACCCACTTTTGACGAACGCGCGCAACGGACGTTCTCCGGGCAATGAGGGTGTTTTTGTTGAATATCTAGGGATGCTTCGACCGCCATTCCTCAAGAATTCATTGCCAACGTGAAGAGAGAGGTCAGACGGGGCACCACCATCTCGCCCGAACTTTTCAGTGCCACTTTCGAAGCATCATGGGTCGTTTGGAATAGGAAGACGGAAGTGAAGGTCAACAAAAGCTACTTCCATCATCTCCGCTGCTTATAAAACCGAACATCGAGCAGGTGGAACATATGCTGGCCGAATTCACCAATGTATGGAGAAAGATTGGCTTAAGACCGAAATGAACGAATGTTTGTGAGAAGCGGATTGGAACTTGACGCTCCCTTTTCGCTTAACGGAGCGAATATCACCGCATGCTCTAGCTACATGTACTCTGATCGTGAGGTCAACAATGTGATCGACCTAGCTCCGGAGCTGACCATTAGGAAACTCACGAGGTAGGGAGCTCTCGAGAACATCGAGGGAGTAGTGAGAAAGACAGTAGAAGTCCGGCTTTGCGCTCACCTTTCTGACGCAGCAGTTCTTTCTTTGACATATCCCTCAGAGTCCTGGACTGAACGCGAGCAGGCAGAGCATGCAGTAGAAAAGGCTATGCTTGCAACTCTTCGATACAAGCAAGTGCAGAAAGGGATCAGGATTGCTGTGCCCTATAAACGAGAGAAGACAAGAGTCGATCCTGCTTACGCCAGTAAATCGAAGGTCAGATAACTACACAAGTTCTGCGACTATGTGATGACCGTCGGACCAAGGCGGATACTGACCGCATCCCTCTTTATGCCAACGAACATCAGAAGGGTGGTCAGCGCGATGGTGAGAGCTGTCCACCGAAGTTTAGAGTAGGGAGTCCTCCTGTCTGTCCAGTGAGGAGGGTTTTTCAGGCTGCAATTGCGACAGGGACGAATGGAGAAAGCGAGCACTCGGTTAAGGGAATCAGTTATCAGAGGGACGACAGGTGGTACAGTTGACGGTATCATGACAGCACTTTGTAGGCTGAATTCTAATCGGGCAGTAGTATTTTCCAGGAGGTTCTGAACGAAAGCGGTGATGCGAAGCGACACTACGTATCGGATTCTGGTCGCATTGCTCTGTTTACGCCGGGCTCCTGTCCTTTAGGTATTTGGGTGAAACTTGTAAAGGGCGCAGAATTCTTTGCGTTTCCTCTAAATTTCTTCATCAAAAATGTATTCTTGTTCTAGAAAAAATATTTCGTCAGCCGAGATTTTCCTTTTGTCACAGGAAAAAGTGTAGCGAGCAGAGAGAGAGTCAAATGGTTGAGGAATAAGAAGGGTCAATATTAAAGGAAGATGAAGTTGGTAAAAGTTTGGTCGGTAACAAGCGAATAGGGATATATTGTACTATGCCAATATGTAGTGCTGGAGAATTCACTCTGATAAACAGTTTTTCACTTATTTATTTCCACTACTGCAGAATAGTCACATCAAATACCCAAAAAATCGACATCAATCGCCATCAATTGTTTGGAATTGAGGTGATGAGTAGACACCATTATCATCCTTCGAGCTCAACACTAACTTTAGTACCACAGTTGATGGTGGATTTTCAATATCACAACCTAGAAAGTGACAAGAAATGATAAGAGTGATGTAACAAACAGATATCACTGAATTTTTTCTCCTCGCTAACGATTTAGCCCTTACCTTGGCCAGAGGTAGAGGGGGAGGGGCGCGATTCACGCGTGACCCCATCAGAGCTCTTCGCGCACGCAGCATTGTTTCAGTACCTTTCTGTTGAGAT
>UZAF01000094.1:0-16668 GCA_900617895.1 Haemonchus placei | reverse complement strand
TTTTTCCAATTCATTTTTCACCGGTAAATTAAACCGCTCTTATCTATGAAATTTTAGGGTAATAGGATTATTAGCCAGTGCAAATTCTGATGATAAAGGCAATCGCAAAAGGCAACACCAGTCAGAACCTTCGCAGAACTTAAAACATGCCAAAATCGTAAAACTCAAGACATTCCAGGTTTCAAAAGTTCTATATAATAGAGGATCGTTTTGAGGAACCGACAACCTGAATATCACTTCGAAATTAAAGTTTCGAAATTTCAAAGATTGTTCTATGCTGACGGTTTCGACTAATGTTGCCTTTTGTAATTTATCTTTCGATTCCGACTAATGTTGCCTTTCGATGTATATCTTTCACGTCCAAATTTGCACTGGCTGATGAAATGTACAGAAGATATCTGGAAAAGCAGTAAGCCTAATCCTGGTGCACCAGAGCAGAAACCTTCTTAAGGCCCACCACAGTCACTTCTGCTTCCTAATCGAACAAAAAACGTTCTCCATTCCGTACCGTAAAAAGGAAGCCCACACCTTCAAATAAGAAATTCAGATGTTTCCATGCTCTGCTAAAGCTACTTTCTGTCACACCTCGCAGAAATATCACGAATCCTGTTCACGCGCTCCGAAAGCCAGTTGGAATTTTGACATCTGCAACGAAAGCTTCTAAAAACCGTGGCTAACCCTTTTATTATTTTAGCACTCATCGAACTACTTTTGGTTTGTTCTAATCTCCACAGATGTGATTTAGCGCTACTTTGAAGGTTGTAGTCGTTATGAAGCAAGTTTCTAGAAATTGCAGTGCCTGAGCTTTTCAGTGTTCGTTAAAAGGCCACCGTACACCACTAGTTCTCCTGATAGCTTTCGTAGACTTCCACGGTTGTTGCTGTATGTGCTTTAGTAATTCAGTGCTTTGTTCATTATCCGCACTTATTTGCATCACCCGCAATCGAGATCTTATTAGAATTCTTTTTCAATTTCAGTTTCCTGACTGATCGATTCTTGCTCAAATCCTTTGTCTGTAACCGGTAGCTTCGTAATTTTGTTTTGATACTGTTTTGTGGTTTTCTTTACTCTCTGGGGTTTTACCTTAAATTGGCAACCCAGTCACGATAATTTTGGTGTATCTGGTTTTGGACTAGTGATGGAAGCGATAGTCCAGAATTGTGTGAACGTGGGGAGAACGAGAGAGCATAATTAAGGAAACATAACGTCTTAAAGTCTTAAAGCTTTTGGTGTCAATCAATCCCATATGATGGATGCGGCCCCCGCATTCGACTTCCATTCAAAATCGTAGTGGCGGATTGAATGCATATGTAACCTATACAATGACTTGCGGTGGCTAGCCGATGTACAAGTCAGTGTTTTCATCTTTCCAGACCAGTCTGGTACCAATTAAGCGACCGCGGAGGGGTGGAAGACCTGGTTTGCCCAGACGAATATCGATCGGAGACTCGAACCCGCGACCGTGTGTGCGATATAGTGCGTCACTTGCCATTACACCACCTCCACCCTAAGAAAATGTAAAGACTCAGAAATATTTCTGAATTCAGGCGTTGGGCGAGAAGGGGACGACAAAGCTGCTTGGAAGGTGTGCTTGGACGAGCTGTCCAAATGTGTGTGCCATTGCGCTCAGCCGTCTACCGTAAACTGCCTATGGGCAATGTGCGTGCACTCTGAAGCGAAAAGCGCAATCTCTACAGCCTTTGCAACGCCATAAGAAATCATCAGCCTTTGGGCGTGCACGTCGGCTGAGCCGGTTCTGGGACCCTAATGCGCCCTATCCAGATCGTTTTTCGACGCGACAGCCTCCCTTGTGCTATCCTTGGGGGTCACTGCTTCATCCAAAGAAAGAATCGCAGAAACCGTTCCTATCGCGAACTGTGCCTTCAATCTCTTGAAGATGTAATGCTGCCTCCTGCTGTGTCTCTTTGCATCCTCTGCATCCGCTTGTGATTCGAACTGTTTGAACAATTTTCTTCCTTGCCTTTGTAAGCGGCGTACAAATGTACTATCAATGCAAGATTTACAGCGCAACTCCAATTGATACAGCCACCTCTGACTTTCTCAGAAACTCACAGTTTACGATGTTCCTGAAAAAATGCCAAGGTAAAAAATGTGTCGAATCTCAACTGCAATCCACTGATTCTCACCAAATTAGAGCTCGGAAACAAACATTTTTTGGTCGTTTTTTCAGTAAAAGAAGCTTTTCCGACATCTCCATGATGCAGCCACTAACGAAATGAATTTAGGTATGAAGGTGTGTGGTATAGCCTCAGCCAAGATGGTACAGCACTCTATTCAGTCAATGTTTCGGCGTTACCGCCTTCGTCAGGACCTGGAAGCCAAAAAGAATTTGAGATTCATCCAACTCATGCACCATTTCAGACTTCAGTTAGCCCAAGTAAACCTACAGACATCTGAATAGGTCTCGTGAACCACAACAAGGGAACCCACCTTAGAAATAGAGGAGACGACATGTAGACCACCTTTCAAACTGCCTATTTAAACATTTTCGCAGTGGGTGGGCCCCGGGTGAGCTGACCCCCGACTTGAAGCCGGTGGCAATTGTAGCCCACACAGGTCGATGAACGGGGCGAGTTCACTTGTTATGGCCAGGCATTCGTCTTTCCGGTTAATTTTGGGCTCTTTTGCGCGGATCCAAAACGCTTCCAAAGTTTTACGCGCGGAGGTCGTGGGCTCCCGCATCAAAATCCTGACTGAGACTTCAAACTCTACCCCTCTGTGGCGATTCCTACGATGGTCTCCGAGGGGGGTTTCAGGCCTTGGATTCTTCAGACCAGCTAGGTGTTCCTTGATCCTACATACTAAAGGCCGCCCGGTCTCACCTATGTATTCGTCCCCGCAGGCCTCCCAAGTGATCAAATAGATCACCCCTGAAGCCATGCAGTCCCCCTCTCGCCCGCTGGGACAGATGACACAGTGGGGGGTTATGCAGAGACGGTCATACAAACGATTTTGAACCAGCTTTTTCCTGAGATTGGTAAGAGGAACTTCGACCACCCGCACCATGTCATCAAGGCCACACTTGCGCAGAGCTGTTCTTACGTCAGAGCTGACCGAGTCTGATACGAAGGGAAGGCAAAAGGTCACCTTCTCCAAACTTTCGACAGTATGTCCGTGTGGTCTGCTACGTGGGGGTCTGCGAAGGAATTGTCCTTTCAAGGGATACCCATTAGTGATGGCCACCTCTCGAGCGAGCTCTACCGATTCTGCCACCTCGCGATCACCTGATGAAACCATTTTCGCTGACCTAAACATTTTACGTGTTATGGCCTGCTTGGTTTTGAAATGAATTTATTCAACAACAAACATACAAGGAGAAAAAGCTGCAATGTCAATAATTAGTTGGTCCACCATTCCTCCGAATGCATATTAAGATACAGTGGTCCAGGCTCGAATAAAGACTATCAACCAGCTCCTGGTCAACTTTGTGCCATGCTTCGATGATTGCTTTTTCAACTCACTGAGGCCTCGGAATTGCTTGTTTTGAGGTAGATCTTTCGTAACATGAAGCCCCATACATTTCACATCGGATTCGAATCGGGGCTGTTCGCCGGCCAGGGCAGGAATGCAATCCGATGCCGAGAGAACCAAGCTTGGGTGCTCTTGCTGATGTGAATTGAGGCGTTACCTTGCATAAAAACCAAGATTTCGGTGCTTATTCTGGCTCCAGAAAGGGAGAAGTGCACGGCGCATAACAGTTCGACAAAAGGACGAGTTCATGCTCTTTGCTACAAAACATATACAGATATGACTACCCGATGAAGTCGCGGCCCAAACCATGTCTGCTCCTCCCTCGAAGTTCCGTCCAGGAAACTGATGATTTTCCTTCCTCAGGTCGTGCCAATAAAATCAGTTCCCGTCTGGATCATCACACTTGAACTTCTTTTCATCGGAAAAACAACCCGAAGAATAAAAGTCATTAAGAGAATGAAGGTCAAATGTCAGCACACGAGGAACACCGCATACCACTCGATTTGGCCGCACCTTCTGCGAAAGCGACCCGATTATGTCAACGTCTTTTTGTCATGAAAGGCGTCTAACGCACTTTTCACTTGACGAGCTTGGACTTTCTGATCCTCTTTTTTTAAGGACATTGAGGCTCAGGGACGATCGGATTTCCATGCAGGACTTGGTGGACTTCGACACTTCCCTCAAAATACGGCGCTTGTCTCTGTCGGAAAAGAGCAAAGGACCTTTAGCACTTCTTCTGGTTCCATATTCTTCAGGATTCCTGATGAAGTTATCCACAACTGCGTGACATCGACACAAATCTCACGCGATTCTGCCATTCGACAGTCCCTGCTCCTTTTTTGCGAGGCTTTGTCCTTTCTCGAATTCCAAAAGCAACGTTCCTCTCCCCATTGCCTGAATGAAGAACATTACATAAACAACGCAATTTTGATTGCCTGAAAATGAGAAGATTACATAAACAAACCCTTCACTGAAAAAATGACGACGAAAAATGTTTTTGTTCTCAAGCTGGAAATTGGTGATAATGTGCGAGTGGCAACTCTGATTTGACGCCTTTTTTACTTCGGCACTTTTTCAGAAACATCGTATACTGTGAGTTTTTGAGGAAATTAGGGGTGGCTGTATCATTTGGAGAAGCACTGCATTAGTAAATGGTCGATGTTCACGACCTCAATAGGGAACACGTGATTAAGAGAAACTTAAACAAAGCGATGACCGATGTTGTTGCGGTTGCACTCGATTTTTGCCCGACCAACTTGATCTGTATACGAAAATATAAAAATGTAAATATCACTACTGTACACATTCGGTCATCTCAGTCGAAAGTTCGATTCATTTCAAGGGATGGTGAGATTTCATAGTAGCTGCAGTGTTTACATCATGCCACTCGTACTCCCACCCAATTTGAATGCTCCAGGTTAACGGGAACAGGAATTATAAGTTCCCAGTTATAGATAAACTGACACACACACCAACACACACACCGGATCCAACAGGCATAGGCCTATCATCACTTCTTACCTTTTATTCTCGGAAAAATGAGTATTGAGTACATATCGTGAAAAAATCGAAGTTAGTCAAAATCGTTACCATTATCGATTGCTGCGTTTACAGCTACATTCCTCCACTTTAATTCTCCTAGTTACATTCTAGCATTTAATTGTATATTCCCTCCACATCACTTCATCTTCTTCAGAGTGGGAACACTGTGCCCCTAAAGGGAACAAAGTGGCCTCTTATCGGTCAATTCACAACAGATAGGTATAGCAATTCGATATATCAGCCAACATCCTTACAGCGTACGTCTCATGACACTCTCTCATGTTGACTCCCTCATGTTAGGAAGGAGTAAAGATGTGAATTAATTGCACGCATAATTGGGAAGGTTTCTGAACAGGATCGCCGGCTTCTACCTCTCCCCGCAGCCGGTCTCGCCGCCGGTTTCTATCCCTTTCAAATTTGAACACACTAGCTTTGAGGAGCAATTTTTCACACGCCCACCTCCAGTAAATGGCGTCCAGTCTCGTCACCTAACATCAGTACTCTCAACCAAAGCTTGCATCCCTTATAAATTTGAGCGCTGTACTCTGAGTCAGCTATTTTCGTGCATGTCCCGCTTGGGGAGGGGGGCCGAGTCCGGCTACCTACTCTCAGGGTTTCCATCCTGCCGCCTGTACTCTTACCAAAATTGATCGCTTCAGGTACACGGGAACAGGAATTACGAAGATCCGTTAAAACCACTTTCACGCACGCCGCGCTCTCCACTTCCCCCGCGCTCCAAAAGAATTTTCAAAAGAGGCGTTAATTTTCGATCCCAGTCTTCTCCGTCTTCTCCACTGCGTTGCGAACCTTTCTCCCTTCCTCCTCCTGAGTTTTGATCACACCCTTTCTGTAGTCTCTAATCATTTTTTCCCATGTTGTAAAACATTTTAAAGAGATTCATGGATTTCTGGTCCCAACGGCCACCCTCCCCCCCCCCTCCACAAATCCTGCCCGTATCGGGGATCCGACTATATTTCGTGTGGCCTCTGACCCTTTTTTCTCTATGAATTTTTGTACATAGTCATGAATTTTTGATCCTGGCCCGCCCGCGCTAGGGCAACACCTTCCCGCTTTGAGAAATTGGCGAAATTTCTTCCACAACCTCTAACGACTTTTTTTCGCGTTGTGGAACAATTTTGAACGGATTTATGAATTTTGACTCCACCTCCGCCCACCCTAGTGCAAAAATCGCTCAGGAAAAATTTCCTTTATACCCTCCAACTACTTTTTCTCTCCTCCAGAACCTTTGTGGACAGAGTTATGAATGCTCGATCCTATCCCCGCCCGCCTCAGTGTAGACTCCGCCCTGCTGTAGATTTGACATCTATTCTACAACTTCTAGGAATTTTTTCCTGCGTTGTAGAGAATTTTTGAACAGGGTTGAGAGTTTTTGATTTTAGCCCTACCCATTCTAGTGTAAACCCCACCCACTTCAAGGATTTTACCACATTTTTCTAATAGCCCCTTACTACTTGTTGTCCGCTCTCTAGAACGTTTTTGAACCGACTTATGCATGCTTTTCAAAAGTACCTCTCATTCGAATACACATCCCGCTCATAAGGCGAGGAGCTTCGCTAATGTTAAGCATGCTCAGCATATTAGGCCCTGCTCATTCACTCTATATTCTTCTCTGGCCTCCATACCTTCGTTTTACCGAATTATGAATCCATGTAGGAAGTACCGCCCACTTTAAGAACGCCCCACTTGCAAAAGGTAGGTCTCCATTATATGGCTTTTGACCCATTCCTGACCTTTGCTCATTTTTTCCTGGTGTCTGGGCTTTCCTCAAGCCAAAATAAGTGGTTCCTCTTTGAGCACCACCCATTCCGGTGCAGACCCGCCCCAGCGGGCAGGGTTCCACTGGGCTCGTATGTGCTCTGTTTCCTGGGTCTGTCTTGCCGTCTTGCCCTAGGCTCCCCCAATCCAGATTTGACCCGATCTCTACAGCTGCTTCTCCCGATGATACCGAAATTTGCGACGACAGAAAGATAAACGGACCGACAAACAAACACCAAACTTGTGCTTTATATATAGTAAAGAAGGATAGCTTCGGAGAGGAGCACATCACCACTCACTCACCACATCATCACTGCATTGCTCTCAACAAATGGCCACTGACCAATCACGACCGTTACCTTCACTCTGCTTCCACTGCAAGTTGACCACATCTAATAATCTCGTAATAAAACGTAAGGCAACGCACATCAATCTTCAATTTTCTCAGGGTCTCCAATATCCCTATTCTGATAGACAGCAATCGCTTCAAGAAGCCTTAAGGGCAAGTCTTCATGTGCCACAATTGCCGCCAGTCTATGAAAAAGAAACCGTCATAATCGATCATTACCATTCTCTACTCTGCCGCGCAAGGAGGTTTCGATTTTCCTAGATGTCCTCACAGCTTGAGAGGTATTTGAGCGACAGCAAATTCAGTCGGAGCAAAATCTGTCCACAGTCTCGATGATACAGCGTGTTTCATAATTATAAGACCACCCTCAGATTTGATACTTACAAGATAAGCAGCCGAGCACATGTCTTCTCGTACCACCATTAGTTTCATCACCTTCAATAACACCAAAATACCTGCTTGGCTTGCTCAACTTTTATATCATTTCGATTTTTTACCGTTTCATAAGTAAAGGATCACCTCTGACAGCGCGAAGATTTCGAAATCTAGTGCAGCACAGTTTGCATCGGAGGGAGCTATAAAGGAAAGTGTCGCAAATATTATATGTTTGGAAGCGATATGCGGTTTGCCTCGTGGAGGACATTTTTATTTAGGAGAAAAAGAACAAAATCGAGATTTCCGTGATAGAGGGTTCAGTACGAGGGCAATTAGGAGGAGATTCATGAGATCCCTCAGCTCCGTTTGAAGATTTCTAGGGACTACAGAGCCACATGAAGACTCCGCGTAAGCTAACCGCGAGCGACGAAAGGAGAATGCTAAAAACTATTACCGACAAAATCTTGTCCCTGAATAAAGTTCGAGTCTGGCCTCTCGGTGTCCAAAAATACTGAATAGAGAGCCGTGAAAAACAGCAGCAGCATTGTAAGGGCAACAATGAAGGGGGCTCGAAGGCTTATCGACCACCACAGGAAGGCACGACTTGAGTTTTCGAGGTTGTATTTGGGATGAGATTGGACGAAACCACCTGTTTTACCGATTAGCCATACAGTCCAATATTCTCGTTCAGGTCGTTTTTTCGTGAAAAGGAAGTGAAATCGGGAGGTCCCAATGGTTACAACAACTTCTGGCACGACTTATGAAAGGAGCCGATCGACACTAGTCGTTGCAATTTTGGAAGAGGAAGGTCATGGTACGGGGTGCCTTCTGGAAAGATGTCGTGCTGGAGCTTGCTCTCGTGACCTCCGAAGTGGACTCCAAGGACTTTCAGGAAGTCTTACGATAAATGGCATCAGAATTTATTAGCCGGCGACGTGGTCCTAACTACTTTTTTCAACAGAACAGTGCTGCGATCCAAGTTAGTCATTCCATGGAAGACTGGTTCCTGCCCCAGATTTCGAAGTTCTGACATGGCCAGCTTGCAGGCCCGATTTGAACCTGATGGAGAATCTGTGAGGCATCGATTTATGCGAACAACCGTCAGTTCCAGACGATAGAAGAGCTCAAGCAGGCAGTACTTGGATCATGAAATGAAATCTCCGGCAAGGCCATTCGAAACCTTGTTCTGAGTATGACATGTAGTCTATTCGATGTTGGGCTAGAACAAGGAAGATCCATCGACTACTACTAATCATAATTTTTTTAAATTCCCAAAGTGATCTTAAACTCATGAGACAGCGCAAAATGCAGAAGTTATTTATAAAAATGGTATGGCAGGAGTTGGTTCAAAGTGTCCGTGAGTGGGGGTTATTCACGGTGGTGAATCTGATAGTAGTGCTTGAAACTTATCTGCTGGGCTGCTGATCCTGTACATACCAACGCAAAATTTCCATCATTGTTCCTACTAGGCTCTGAGACACTCGGGTCCTCACCGTTTTATTTCTATGTTGGGTACTAGTCACCAAAAATATGATTATAAGTGTCGCAGAGTTACGCTTTAGCAAATGCCCTCAAAAAATTTTTGAAACTATGAACGTCAGCTCTTCGCTATACAGTCAAGAGCTTTCATAGTATAACGAAGCTCACGGTTGTGCTCCATCACCTACAAACCCGAACGGAAAACGAATCCAGCAGCTTTCTTACGCTCCCTATCACATATAGTTACACACGAACAAGCAAATAAAAACGTCGACACACCTATAGACACACTTAATGAGTTACATGTAATTGGATGCCTACAATTAATCCCATATGGAAAACAAGTTCCTAGTACGACCATTCAACATTGTCACATTAAATATGCACCGTAGGCCTAAACATTGTGTTAAATAAATAAATATTATCAGGACCAAATCAGTTGTTATACCTATCGATGTATGAGCAATGGTCATTGCGGCATCATAGTTGTCTTCACGCCGCTCTTCTCCTTCATGTGAAAACCAATCGATGGCTGCTGCACCTGAAGCATCAAAGAATGAACCCAAAATCGAGCTGCAGTTTGAAAAGGCTTGGTCTTGACAGGAACCTCCTTATCGCATAGGGAGCGATAGCTTTGTGTTTTTAGCGTTATATGAAAAACGATCTGCGACGGATGGGTGACGATTGGGATGGATTGTGATGTCAGCAAGCAGAAAATTAAAAACGAAACGTGTGAAGGGCGTCGGGCTAACGAATGGAGGGCGCCTAATACAAAAATTTACATCTTTCAACTACTAGAGAATGCGTGTTAACAAAAATAAGCAAAAGAGCGTAATTCAGACGTTTATGATAAGTGTAAAGGATGCCGAGGTGAGCGCAATTGAAAACTAAAAGCCATCCAAAAATTTCAAGCAGCCATGACGGTCAGAGAAGAAAGAATACGGACTAGGAAAGATACCCGAAGCTTTTAATTGAGTAAGCAGAGCTAACATCAGAAAATTTACATTTCCTTCGGGATCCAGGGAATAAATGGGCAGGGGCAGCAAAAGACGAATAGTCAAACTCTTAAAGTTACGAGACAGCATGGAAAAAGAGGACTGGTGGACAGAGCCATCATCCATTTGAACGGATACGTGCAACAAAAACGCAACTTCCAAGCCAGCTGCACACGTATCAGCACTCTATCACACGTATCAGCATTTCTAAACTAAACACCCAGTCGCCTTGCTCTGCGCGTCAGTGGTATCATTTCTGCCACTCCTGTGCTTCTGCACGGCATTGTCTTATCTGGACTCGAAAGAGGCATAAGCGGAGTTGCTCGTCATCAGCACTTTTTCCTCCCAGCATGCTGAACGTTACATCGGACATTTATCCGACCTCCTTATCCTTCCCATCCTTGATTTTATATTCCTTCTCCTCCCTCATATTCCACATGCTACTCAATATAAGACGTCTTAGTAAACTTCCCAGGTTATCCAGTTAAATTAGGCGAGTCGTGTAGGCTATCGAGTTCTCAACGACACGAGCAACTACAAAAGGACAAGATTTGGCAACTCAAGAACTCAAGAAGAACGCGTACTATAAAAATTTGTAATCTGCTTCAGGACAAGTCTACTGTCGATTTGATGGACGTTGCATTCACTATTGGTTTACGTAAATCCCACTGCTTCCCTTTCAGAGTATCCTGTTTCCAGAAACTTCTATTGAGAACTAGACTGATTCATTGCACTTTTTCTGCTGAAGCACATGGTTCGTATTGTGTTGTTCTATCTCGTCTTGAGTAAGCATTGCAACGGTTGGGATCTATCGTGTTTCAGATCAGTTGACAATCTGTCGACTAGTGGCAGTTCTGTCAAAGCGATTGATCCATCAGAGTCATGAGGTACGGATAGTGATCATTTATCACCAGACATAAACAAAGGACGCTGATGGTCACTTGGCTTCTTTTTATCTCCCACTTCAGATTTACTACCAGCACAACATTTCCTCCCTCTAGAACCGATCGCATCATTGCATTGATATCTTCTTAGAGTATTCAACCAGCGGTCTAACCTTGTCACCACGATCAAGGGTGTCTGACATCTCCCAAACAACCCGCTAACAATCTACCAGCTGCCCCAGTGGTACTTTTCCAGAAATGAACTCTGGTCCAGGTCCGCCGATTGAAGTACAGCGACTGCCGAACAGCACCGGAATCCAGCCGGGCCGCTACATCACCCTTAGCTTCCTTCACCCATTTCGGTAGATCTTGTTCCAATGCTGTTTTACAATATGACCAAGTTTCTCAGACACAACATCATCTTTCCCAGCAGATTCCGCCAGCTAAGTCATCACTGGAGCGAGCTCGGTTTGATCAAGTTGCCCTGGTCTACAAGGCATCCGATTTTATCCGGCATATTCTCCTTTAATTCATTTTACGCTAGAGGACTATGAACATACATTTTCTTATTTCATCCACGGAAAATTCATATCCAAAGTCGTCCTGAACGGTCTGCACAATCTGGAAATATGCTTACTGGATTTCTACCACTTCGTCTCTATCGGCGAACTCTGCTTATTGGCTTCCAACTGGCCGTTTGCACGGTCGTTCGTCCCATGGCGATTGGTAGCTACCCCATCTTCGACGAATCCACTCAGACTTCAGGTTTCAACGGTGCACATGCTCCTGTTGAGAATTTCGTCTGGGTCATCTTCGAGCGGCCTACTACTGTGGCTCTAATACTGGACTGCGCCTAGTGTGTCCTATGCCGAACATCTCACGACCGTCTGCAACTAATACCACCGACCCTTTTTCCGCGTCCATAAGTTTATCCTGACTACCCCAGCACCGCGCGACCGAATCTTCTCGGCATCATTCTCTCGGCGGCACCTTGAGGACAAGTGGTCAATCTCGTCCACGCAGCATTCGAGAAGTGTGCAGGCTTTTTTCGCTCACGCAGAACATTCGTTGCTCTTCAGTGGCACAAGCTAAGCGAGAAGACATATTTCTTGTGTAGGTATGAGCGAAAGTACCTGACGCAACGACGAAGTCTCACATCAAGCCACATCAGTGGACGCACAGTGCATCCTGGCGATTTGCGATTTTACGCTTCTTGGCAGCTTATCCAGAAAAGCCATCGCACCTTATCGGATGAGGCGGCTGGCTCTCCAAGAACAGGGTGGAAGGACACTTGGCGGATTTTCACAAGGCTTAACTCCCTGGAAGCTCGGCATCGCATGAGCCAGATGTTCGTATTCGCTAGTTGGACACCTGCATCTCAAACCTTCCTTACCGACGCTAATCGCACCGCGAGGTCGTCGCTTTCGTATAAAGCACAAGAGAGTTTGCACTGAGCACGGAAATCGAAGTGGGCCCAATGACTACGGATGAATTTTGGTCGCGTTTCCGCTCTGCCGAACCGACATTTGGATTGCTAGCTTCGCAGCGATGACTCACTCCTTTGGGTCCTCTATATAGATGCACATCCCGACGCGCATCTACAATGAGGACAACGTAAGTTCAATCTTTCAAATATTTTCTTGCTTCTTTCTCATTCTTCTTTTCTCAGCTGCGGCGTTGATTTCTTTCCCGTCCACAAACGGATGTTTTGGTAAGAAGGGAAGGTGCAAGAGCCGAACCTACGCTGAGCATGCGGTCAAAGGAAGCATTTATTGAACTGCTTAGCTTGCTCAGTCCGTACCTGATTTACAAGCTTGTAGGCTCAACAAGAGAAATGAGACGACAAGAGTAAAGCATGTCCAATCGAAGAAGAGGTGTCGGTATTTCTAAAGTCTCTGTTCTGAGACGGTACTCGATGCGAATAATCAAAATTGCTGCGTCGGCTTTTACTGTCATATGATTCTCTTCACACTTTTCATTGGACTGCACAGGTAGGTCTCTATTGGGTTGTCGGGGAAGTTGTCGCCATTTTTCAACAGCATAAATTTATTGACTGTTGTAACTGTTGTGCAAAACATCAAGGACAATAAACCTATAAAATTATAAACTCACTTAAAGGGTACCTGCCCTATATCCCTGTTCGGATTCTGTTAACATTTCTCGAAGTGTGTCTGTATAGGGTGCGTGTGAAGACTGAGAACCATCGCGACCATCGCGCCTCATGCTTTCATTCAAACGCAAGTACAAGAACGCGGCTTGAGTCGCGAGAAATATTTGTGGCGTTCACATTGTTATAGGCCAACGTACATGCTTGAGTGTTTTGCGAAGTTCAAACAGAATGAATCCACCTTCCAACGGCAACGCTCAGGGAGCTTATCAACAGTTGGAAACGACCAAATCCACAACGCGGGAAGACCCAATATTCCGAAACCAACCGTCCATGACTATCTGGTGGAACTGGGTTTGTTAAGCGCCTTGATATTTGGGTACCTCACTAACTGAACGAGCGGTGCTTGATGAACCGCCGCACCTCCGTGTGCTACTCGTTGCCAAACGAAACAGAAGTGAGCTGTTCCTGATCGCATGAAAACGATGAATGAAAATTGTCGTATACAACAACGTGGAGCCTGTCCGGTGTGCCGTCACAAACAACTCCAAAAGTCAAAATTAATGTGCGGAAGATTATGCTATGTTGCTAGTGGGATTGAAAAGAAATCATTCATCATTAGTGTCACCGCGTAATCAGCGGATAATTTCGGGAAGGTAATATACTCATGCTGGAGCTAGGATTGGATGTCCTACCACACACCCCATATAGTCAGAATTTAGCACCATCACATGACCTCTAGTTTATTTTTCTGCAGGAATTTTTGAATGGAAAATCGTTCAATCCGCTGGAGGACTGCAAAAAGCGCCTGAGAGGGGTTTTCTATTTCAGGTCTAGAACTTTCTATGTAAGTGGGACAATGGGAAGGATGGCAAACCAGGAAGATGGCAAATCATCATTGAACAGAGTGGAGGATATACTGATTGATGAAAGGTTTTGTTCTCCTGGATATTTCCACACAAGAATGACTCAAAAAAACGGCGAGAAGTTTCCGGACAATACAATATTATGAAGAGCGTTTCAAGACAATGTAATAGATGTAATAGATTATAAAAGCTCGTGAATGTAGTTCTAGAATGTTTTAGTGGTGTCTCTTCTTCAGCTCTCGAGCATGACATTTTTCTGGTGCACTTCGGAGAGTTCACCCTTAGCACAAATCAAAAACGCTCGGATTCCCTCATCAACTCTGAGTGAGGCTATGAACGGCTTCACCATCTTTCTAATTTGTTCAGTGATACTTACTTGTTGCTGGCATATTCGCACATCACTCAACATTTGGATCCGTTTCCACTGCTGTACCCATTTTTATGTTCTTATGTCTAGTTCAAAATTTAAGATGAATTCCTACCAATGAAGCACCGCGATCGCGTTCCCCACTGGCTGCACTCGCTTACTGGTGACAGCGAGTGGTTCACCCTCAGCTGAATGCCGATCAAAGTAGATGATTTTTTTAGGCGTTCGATTTGGATGTGCCGCCATGAGATGAGCGCTCCAGTTTCATTGACGATGGGTTTCCGACACTCTGGGAAACTGGTCACTCTCGGTTGCCTTAGATCGAAAAACCGTGTAGGCTGTTTTCAGTGTCAGCTTCCACCCAACCTTTCCGAGGCGCCTTACGAAAGCCCATTGACTCGAATACACTAGAACTGGCGAGTTCGAAATGCTCGAGGTAAAAACCAAAAAGGCAGTAGCGGTAGTAGTGTTTGGTATTATAGGTACCAAGAAGTTCGCGCCAACCCTTGCTCGCCACCGCCATTCTAATGTTTAATAGCTTTGATTGCTCCAATGAACTTAACGATATCTTCACTTGGCCTATTAACAACAGCAGTCAAGGAGTAAATCGCATTCCTCGCGTTCCCTCGATTGATGGGTGCCAAGTAGAGTTGTGAGCATATGGAAAACACGCGCGTTCTTTGCATGCTCTAGCAAATCCAATGCAGAGTGTGTATTGACATTTGGAAACCATGTACGCAAGTCAGAAGCCAGAGATGAGTCGTGCGCAAGGATTTCGCGATTTTGATCCGCTACAACTCTTTGTTGGTCACCCAATTTGCTACAACTCTTTGTTGGTAACCCGATTATCTTAATGATATTTCATTTTCTTTCAATATTTTCGAAAGTTCTAGCCTCAACCAAATCTCCTCACCTGCTATTAAGCTTTTTTTGTTTGCGGGGCCCCTTTCATATCATCTCCGCAATAATACATGCCACCATCTCGAATTGATTTTCGAGCCTGGTGCTGTAGAAACATGATCGCGACGTTTAGACTTATTAATTTTTTTTTCGTATTCACTCATTACGGGTCCGCGGACCTTCATTTCCAACCCACTCCTGTGAAATGAAAGATGCCTCCCCATCCGGAGGAGCTCTGAAGCAAAAACCCTGTTAAGGCCCTCCTATGTATATACATAGATGATTGAGTAATGTAAGTCTCCGTGGAGTACACCGGTAATCTTAGCCGAGACCGCTCAATCGATCCAGCCATTAACAAAGGTAACTCGCTCTCCATTCCGATCTTTGCCACTCGTTTCGGTCAAAATGTCTGTGTCATCGCTATTCTGTTTGTGGCTACTGTTGCCCAAACAGATCTACACAAATAGTTCCCTTGGCGGGGTTGCAAACGTAGTGGAGAACACCATGAGGTTGATCTCCCACCTGTTCACTACGCACTACTCAAAAACCCGCAGCATCGCTATATGGGAAGGCAAGAGAATATTTGCTTAGTTGTCATCAGCAGATCGGAGAGTCTTCAACAATTGCTAATACAATATATGATGCTTTTCTGCAAGTCTCGAGTGAGGACTCGTAAAAAAGAAAGAGCCAGCGCATGATTAACTCGTGGCTTGTCTAGTTCTCGACATTTGCTACCGTGTTATGCTGGATCACAGCGTACTTTCGTGCAGGCTGTAACTGAGGCTAAAATGGGTGAATGCCTGCTACAGTGCGTCGCCAAATGATACAGCCACCTCTGATTTTCCCAAAAACTCACTGTGTACGATGTTTCCGAAAAACTGCCGAAGTGAAAAATGTGTCAAATTTGAATTGCAATTCGCACATTATCACCAAATCACAGCCCGAAAATACAAACATTTTTTTGGTCAATTTTTCAATAAAGGGCGCTTTTCCAACGTCACCAAAGGATACAGCCACTAACAGAATTCATTTATTTAACAACAATATACAACAAGGAGAAAAAGTTGCAAAGTCAATAATCACCTGACTCCCATTCTTTCGAATTACTTTGATAATACGGTGATCTAGGCTCGAATAAAAAATCATCGGTCAGCTCTTGGGCAACTTCGTGCCATGCTTCGACTAACGCTTTTTTTTAACTCCTCGACGCCTCGGAATTGCTTGTTTTGAGCGTAGATCTACCGCACCATGGAGCCCCATACATTTTCCATCGAATTCAAATCGGAGCTGTTCGACTGGTCAGGGCAGAAGGGCCGAGAGAACCAAGCTTGGGTGCTTCTGCTGACGTAGATTGGAGCGTTATCTTGCATAAAAACAATGTTTCGGGGCAGATTCTGACGCCAAGAATGGAGAAGTGCACGGCGCATAATAGTTCGACAAAAGAATGAGCTCATCTCCTTTGATACAAATCATAAACGGGTAAGCCTATTCGATGAAAATGCGGCTCAAACCATTACTCTCATCCCTTGAAGTTGC
>UZAF01000093.1:0-16689 GCA_900617895.1 Haemonchus placei | reverse complement strand
ATATGCAAATCTCCGGAACCACCTTTTCCTGACCTGTGCCTTTAAGAAGGGTTGCGTGACTTGGTAATGATTTCCGTTTGCTTTGGTCGGCGTAATTTTCAAAGAAGACATTTCGTTTGATTACTTCGTGATAACACATTAAACGTGCGTGTTAACTGATGAATTTTTCTTGCAAGTACCTATCTTATCTTATTTCATTCCTTTTCTACCTAAAATACCGTTTCCATCCGACCTGACCTTTTCCAGAGGAATTCCCAGCAAAGGCTGGTGTCACGGGAGCAAAAGGGAGACCGGTTAGGTCTTGGAAGTGATACTAATTGACAAGGCTACGTGAGGATGAAAAAGAATGAAGGGGATCACGAAGGGTGAGAAAAAGGTGGTATAAAAAAGTGAGTAGAGAGGAATAAACACTCATACGTCTTACTCTGTATGCCGGTCCACTAGAGAACAGAAGACGAAGCCCTCGGAGGAGAAAAAGCAGCAAGCCCGGCTCACGTAAACAAGGACAGTAAGGACTAGGAGGCCTCCAAAGAAGCAATCCACCCGTGCAGTAGAAATGGATCTGGAGGGAACAAGGGCGGTATTTCAAGAATAGCCAACGGAGCGGAAGCAGCGCGAGTTCCCACTTTTTGGCAAACCAGGACCCCATCACAGCTTTCAATGTGCGCTTAAGTTCGAGCCTAAGGCCATATGAAGCTGGGACTTACCTGGTGGATGATTTTCGATTTTGGTCCTGCGGACAGTACTGGTTGGAGGCGACAAACATTTCGTATTTCTCTAAGGGGTTGGTACTTTAAATTACGAGTTGTTTTAGCACCGTCTGTTTGAGATGTGACTTTCACTTCCTGGCCTGTGCGACCGCGACCATACACGCCGATGGAAGCTGCCTGGCAGCATACATGGACTGCAAGGTGATAAATGCTTGTCACACCCGATTCCCGTCAGTACACCCGATTCCCGTCGGTAAAGAAAACTTTTGAATAACGACTTCACCCAAACATGGAATATTCACAGAGTTCCATGTTGAAACAACGCAAACAAAAGCAATTTTTCGCAAACAGAACACTTGGTATGAACTACAGTAACACTTTTTCTGGCTTCGATTCTGCCGTCTCTGATGGTAACAGCAATAACAGTTTTCCGCCGCAGCTTTCCAACGGGTTTGACGATCATTCCGAGCGTACTATTCTGACATCGAGTTATATCTTGTTTATTTTCCAACAACTTCTTCACAGCGTCTTCTCTATATAGCAAAAAGGATTTCTGAACCATTCTGCAGTACAGTATCCACGCATTGACCGTAGACGTTTGCAAAACGAGATGGAAAAATGCGCATGTATCACTCGCAAGCCCTCCTGATAAATTGATGTACGATATCAGTTAATCCGATGACTCCTCGAATAACATGAACATGTTGCGCTACCTTATCATTTTAGTAACACCCCTTCCGTTCCTTTCGTCTCCATGACACGTTAATGTATAGAATACGCTTCGTTTGTCGTGCCACTGAATGATGGTTATCTCTTTTGTGACTGCATAGCTTTAGGCGCTTTCTTCTTTGCGAGTGCAAAAAGGAAACCTTTATATTGTTAGCGGAAATTTTAACAAAGTCCATTTTTCTTTGCAAGTCTTTCGAACTAAATCAGCTGAGGAGCACCAATTGTCACAGAGAACTCTTTGGGCAGAATCGACTAACCATGCGTCAAACACATGATTAAGTTTCCCGCAACACTTTCTTCACTGTCGTGAACTTCTCCAACACAAGTTTGCTTCCAAATTTGTTTCTCGTTAGGCATATACTGCTTGAACTTCAGACGACCTCGAAAACGTACAATCGACACATCAGTGGCGACACTCTTTTCGGAAACGACAGCGGGTGTCGATATCTTGTCGGAATTGCCTAGCACTGCTCTAATCTTGAAGAGTTGTTCGGTCCCATTCGCGGTGGACAACATACAAAAAACATGAGACTTAAGAAGGCTTCCCGAGAGGAAGAGAGTTCAAAGTAAGCGGGTGAAAATAGCTGGGTCCATAATTGACTATTGATGAGTATCATCAAATCGTTGCCAGCCAAGCATTGGCATGCAATAACCAAACTGGCGAAGAACGGTTGGATATATCGAACCGTAGAGTACTATATTATGGCCTTGGTTGAAGTAATTAAGCAAGTACCACTCACGCTATATAGAACAACTCTTGGACCGTCTAGCTAAAGCTAACCTCCTCCTTCAAGTTTATACTTTTGTCAGCCCTTATCGCTTGTTATCAGTCTTTGTCACCTATTATTTACGGTCCCTTGACACCACACCATACCTACCGTAGTTGCAAGGCTTCGCCTTCAACATGAAGTTATCAACTCCTGTGGCTTTTGCCTTTAAGCCTACTTACCAGTTCATATCAATCGATATCACTTCCTGATGGCTATCATTAGTGCTCCAATCCTGTCTCCCTTCCGAATTTGAACGCCCTAGCTGCAAGGCGACAAGAGTTATGAATCTCGCCAGGGAAGGATCCCAAGTCGAAGTGGCCATTTGAAATGAGACCTACGCTGCTGGACGTGTTTTTTGATGCTGACTTCAATTCTGCTTTCCAAATTTGATAGACGTTCCTCTTAACGGAGTTATGAGGGTAGTTTTAGGGAGCTTAACATAAGAAAACTTAAACCACCTGGATGTGCCTCATTTCTCAACGGCGGCGTGGTGTAGTGGTAAGCGTGACGCTTCATGGGTGGGAGACTAGGGTTCGGGTTTTGTGGGAGACGGAATTTTTGCATTATGTAGAATTTTTCCCTCAAAGACTAGAATATACTCTCATGGCGGTTTTATCACGTTTTATGACCTTTTAATGTTTTGCTGATACCTTCTCCTACCTACGTATCTATTACGGAGTGGGAGATTCCTTCGTGCGCAAACTCTGGAGGTCGGGGAGAGTAAAATGCATATGAGAGATGAGCAATGATGATGCTAGAGTGGGTGTTGATGCCAGATTGGGTGCGATGGTGCGTAGCAGCTCCGGACTCGCCAACACCGGCACTGTTGATAGTGGACTTGAAGACTATAAACTATTCAGTGCGCCTTACCTCCACAAAAGCAGGTGAAAGGAATGATACTTTGCTCGGAGGTACCTTGAGGCTGATACAGCCAATAGTTATTTCTTATTTACTTTCAAAAATATGGTTAAACGCACCACCTCATGAAATAGCTCATGACCGCAACGTGTGCGTGTACATACGAGAACCCACTTTTTGCTTACTATCGCTTGTCTACTTTCAGTTCTGTCCGGTTAGATTTAGGAAATTCATCTTTTATTCATGCTATGCCGCCGGCTACTTAAGCACTCACCGGGGTGATTTTGGGACGTCTACACAATTCTTTCTGGTTTGGGGTTAGTAAGCGTAAAGCAATGGGCTGTGACCATTTTTTTCATCCGTTGATTCCAATGTGAGAAGCTTCTTTGTCTCAAACATTTCCAGCAAGAGTATCACATCCTACTTACTATTAAGCGCTTAGTCTGTCTGTCTGTCTGTCTGTCTTTCTGTCTGTCTGTCGCCTGTATGTCTGTCATGAAATTCCCTAGCTCCTTTAGATCCGCCTGGAGAGACCGGGTCAAGTGTGGGATGGGTGAGCCAGGTCCCGAGAATTATAAAGCACACATCAGCTTGGCGGAGCCCCGCCCACAGTGGGCGTGGCTTGCATCGAAATGAGCTGCACTGAGGACCATGATTTCAAATTCAGTAACAAGACGGCTTCAAAACTGGGGTTTGAAGGTGGCTCGAGGGGTGCATTGGTAAGTAAGATCGAATTGGGGAGACCCACCCCCGATGGGCAGGGCGTTTTCCAAAAATGAAAAGCTTTATGAAAACATTTGTAACTCGGTTTGGAGAAAGCCAACAGAGCAGGAAAAAGTTGATGTGGGAGAAGTATTGTCGAAGGTGTCTCCAGTATAAATGACGTCAGCGGAGCGTGCCTCGAAGCTCACATCCCCTCTTACATTTATATACGAAAATCCATAACTCCGGTTCCCATGGACCTAGAAAGTTCAAACTTGGTAGGAGTACAGGCGCCATGATGTGAAAACTTATGGTGGGTGGCAGAACCAACTCCGCCCACAAGGGGCGGGGTTTGAGCGGGAACTCTTAAATCCGATAAAGGTCTATAATGAAAGCAGCTCATGTGGCTCCGTTTCTCATGACTAGAGCCCCTAGCGCACGCGGATGCCTGCTTAGCCGCCTGGTCTGTCCATAAAGTGGTAAAAGTTATCCTGCTGTGAATATAGGGTGCATGGGCATGCGAGTAAAACGGAAGTATTACTTCATGTTGATGAATATCAGCAAAGCATTAAAAGGTCATAAAACGTGATAACCGCCATGAGAGTATTTTCTAGTCTTTAAGGGAAGAATTCTATATAATGCAAAAATTCCGTCCCCTACAAAACCCGAACCCTAGCCTCCCACCCATGAAGCTTCACGCTCACCACTACACCACGCCGCCGTTGAGAAATGAGGCACATCCAGGTAATTTAAGTTTTCTTATGTCAAGCTCCCTGAAACCACCCTCATAACTCCGTTAAGAGGAACGGTTGGCAAAATTGGAAAGCAGATTTGAACTCAGCATACAAAAACACTTCCAGCAGTGTAGGTCTCATTTCAAATGGCCACTTCGACTTGGGATCCTTCCCTGGTCAGCTCAAACGCATACAGACAAACCAACAGACACACTTAGTGGATTGTATACAGTGGGATTATTTCAGCTGAGCAAAGCAGAGAAGTCATCTGACCTAATTTAGATCTAAAACTTGCATACTCATGTTTATCAGTTCTACACAACCTTATCGATAGAGAATGGAGAATCAGAATGGTTTTGAATAAAGAATTTTGAATAATAATCAGAATGGTGAAACTATTGGTAGAGTCGAAGTGCATGAATCTGTTCAGTTTTTCACGCAACACTCAAAATAGACAAGAAACCATTTCTTAAAAGGGTTTTATGAAAATAACAATTATGTACGCTTATGCTATGTGTAGTAATCAAAAGGTTCACATTTGTTTCAAAAGTGAATGCTGTGACACCGCTGAACAGATTGCAAGTACCTTCTCCATTTGCTGCAAGAGTCGCGATGCTCGTTTCCTCAGTAAGGCCACAGACGAGTCCATATTGTTCACTAGTGCCACCCAGCCATAAAAATGTAAGTATTGAAAGGGAGAAAGCAAGGTTCCGCCAAAAAAAAGCAACAGTTATTGAATATAATACTTGGAGCATAAGGCGATGTTCTTCTGCAATGCGAGCACACGCTTGCACAGCGTTCTGAGCTGCCAAACAACATTCGCTAGCCCGATGGGGAACGTCGAGACAGATTTGATGCATATCTGGAGCTTGCAATAGCTGGTTTGCCTGCAATCGAACATCTCCGGCGGACAAGACATGATATAATGATCACAAGAACGAACATTCTCCATAGAAACGTCAACTATGCTGGTGATCTCCTTTATTTCTTGTTCCCACATACGGCTGTCCTGTTTATCATGCTTGCCGCTACATCGGAAAAGATATACAGGAGCGTCAACAGCGTCTAAAAACAAGGCAATTTGAAAATAAACAGAAATTGTACTTGAAAATTGGAATGCACACCGATATTTGAAAATCTTCCACTCCACCCATCGGTACCAACACAGTTTTCTATTTTTTTTTCTCAAACATATCCTTTGAATCAGTACTGTATTAATAATCCTTTCCATGAATAAAATTCATCAACAATAATGGTCCATGACTTAATCAAAAAGCCATTGACACCCTATGTCTGGTTGTGGACAAAACTTGCCAAGGCTAAAAATGTGTAAATGTCTAAATATGTCTATGTCTAATATGGCTAAATTGCAAGGAACATGGAAAAACCAATTAAATTGAAGAGAAGGTACTTAGAAATAATATATAATTCTCCTGTAAACCTATATCTGTTACTGTTATATCGATACTCTTATTACTACTTACTACTATTATTACCTACTACATATTATTATTATTATTACTGCTTACAATTATTATTGCTTGCTATTGTTATATTATTACTTACTACTACTATTACTTACTATTAGTATTACTTGTTATTATTATTACTTACTTTCATTATTACTTACAAACATTATTACATACCATTATTACCATCAGTCGAGTCACCCGGCTAACGCAGGACTTCCTTGCTTCTAACGATAGTAAGTAATAATAAAAGTAAGTAATAATAAGAAGTAATAATAATAATAAGTAATAATAATAGTGAGTGATAATAGTTGTATGTAATGATAATAGCAATAATATGAAAGAGTTGTGATAATCGGCAAACACTACGCTCCTTCTTTGGAACAAATGATACTTTTCGGAACAAATTCGATAGAGGAGCAATAAGGCAAACGAAATTCAAAATGAGCCGATGCCTATGCCTTCGTTTAGGGGTCTCGATCTGTCGCTGTTCATCTCAAAAACAAAGACCTATTGAAGATTTGACTTGAAAGCATCCAGAGCCTTGAATGGTACTCACAAATGTTGTCGAGTCATAATAATAGCATTATCAAGTGTCTTCACGAATGTAGGACTTTTTTTCTACGGTTACATCATTGAATGAGAATCCAAGATTATTAGCGGTCGGATAAGTTTTGTTAAGAATGGTATCAAAGCAGAGAAAAACCGTGATCCTTCATTGAATCACAAGCTTCGCTGGGTAGCAGTCGTAAGCGAAAAGTGACCAAATTTCATTTCCTTATAATCGGTCCATATCGCTGTTCTTACACTTCTTGCCGAATGATACATATCAAAGAATCAAAGCTAGATCATAAATAAAAAAGGCGCCAGAATTTAATTGGTGATTGAATCTTCTTTTCTAACAATCTTTTCTAACAAGGAAGATCTTTCTGGGCGTGGGACGCCTTCTGAAAATGGTTTTTTGCATGGTGTAGGAGCATGAGCACTGAGTACAGAACTATGGTCCATTTCCGCCAAATGGCCTCCTGAATGCCAAAAAAAAGTGTGAAATTGATTTCGTGAGAAACTTTCGTTTTAGCCCAATAAGCGTCGTTTGTTTCATTCACGGCGTCGATTTCTGCACAGTAGAAGGCGCCAGTAGACTACGCATTGAAAATAACGTGAACGGTAGCCAAAAAGGAAGCCACATTTTGAAACATGTCGAAAAGTACGGGGAATTTTCATATGTGCTCTCCACAGTCGAGCTGCTGGCAGTGACGGATGGTGTGGTGGATAACGATGTGGACTTCGAGTTGGCACGACTAGGATGGGTTGATGGTTTGGATCCCTGAGGCTTTGAAGCTTTTTCGTTTTATGCTGCCACCTCCAGATTGGTTCCGTATTGCACCAGGGGCAAAGCAATTGCCTGACTGGTCATGGTCGTGATTAGGACCAGCGATAACCTCTGCAACTCGTTAGAATTTGATGTGGGGAGCACTATCAGTGGAGGAGCTTTCAGGCTTCACACTCCCAGGAGTATAAAGGGATCTCTTCATTTCGCACTATATAAGTGTTTTAATGTGGGACAAAATCCTATAATATGGTTCGATGAAAGCTGTCCTCGACCTCGTTCGTCAGTGCAAAGACAACAGGATTCCCATATTCATTGTAGCTCCCGATTCCGACCTTTCTCTGGGCGTCAACCGCGGACTCCTATGGGAAAACGAATCAGATTCTCTTTCAATTCATCTTCTTGCTAAAGCATCCATGAGCATTAGGCTTGCTATAAAAGCTGTCACCCCTGAAGGAAATCATTCTAGCGCCGGATTACTAGATTAATGACTAGATGAAGGGTTTGGATGATACCCGGTGTTAATTTCACCATTCTACATGAAAGCCATTATCAACGTGAAGAGAGGTATCAGGCAGGGCGATACCATTCCGCCGAAACTTTTCAGTGCCACTCTCGAGGACGTCATGCGTCATTTGGAATGGGAAGACCCGGGAGTGGAGGTCGACGGCCGCCCCTACATCACCGCTTTGCAGACGACATCGTGCTTATATTACCGAACGTCGAGAAGGCGGAGCGAATGCTGCCCGAGTTTGATAGTGCATGTGGAAAGATCGGCTCGAGACTGACTTAACGAAGACGATGCTTATGAAAAACTTATTGGTACCTGAGCTAACTTCACGCTTAACGGAGCCAATATCTCCGAATGCTCTAGCTATGTGTATCCAGGTCCGGAAGCCAACTTGATGAACGACCTAGCTCCGGAACAGTGCAGAAGGAAACGCGCCGCGTGGGGAAGTATTTAAGAATATCGAGGGAGTAGTGAAAAAGACAAAGAACATCCGGCTCCGGACTCACCTTTTCGACACTGCTGGCCTTCCTGGTTTGACGCACGCTTCGGAAAGTGCACTCTACGAAAGCTGGATGAGCATGCTGTCAGCGTCACTCAACGCGCTTTGGAAAGGACGATGCTCTTTGTTCCTCTATACACGCAAGTGCAGAAGAGAACCCAGAGTTCCGAGCTCCGTCATCAAACGAAGATCAGGGGTGCCGTTTATTACGCCAAGAAATCGAAGATGAGATGAGCGAACGAGACAGTCAGACTTCTTCACGAAGGGAATGTTGGACCACGTGTTCCTGAAGCAAGAACGTACATCGGACCATTCTAGCTTGTGACAGTGATGAATGGAGACGTTACTGGCGCCTGCTAGAGGAAATCGATGATCAACGGGTGTGCAGGTGATACAGGTATTACTATTACTATTACTATTACTAGTACTACTATTTTTATTATTTTTCAATTACTATTACCACTACTATATTACTATATTAATGTTATTATATTACTATTTCACAATATTACTATTACTATTACTATTACTATTACTATTATTATTACTATTACTATTACTATTACTATTACTGTTACTATTACTATTACTACTATTATTATTATATTGCAATTACTATTACTACTACTATATTACTATGTTACCATATTCCTATTACTATTACTATTACTATTTTTATTACTATTACATATATTATTATTACTATTATTACTATTATTATATAACTATTGCATTGATATTCTGTAATTTCTCAGAGAATTATACAGTACACTCATTTTGCCTATAAAATGTGATAATCACTGATCTTTTGTGTTATTACTAAAGTCATTCTGAGAGAGGAAAGGAAGCAAATGAACAATTCCAGCTGGGTTATCCAGCAAACCCTGTTTCTTTTCCAAAATCGATTTTTGCGTTGAAGGGAACCCAAGGATATAGGTACGGTGTCCTTGCCGAATAGGACTTTGTTCTCCGACTTCCAAATTTGGCAGCACCAAATCTCTACTCCTACGCTACCCGAATCGGCCGGGTTTATTGCAGTTCCGTTATAGGCAGACATTCAACTGCGCTATGGTAACTTGCGCTATGAAAGCCTGCGAGAAGGAACACTTCCGTCGACTTCATTTTTCGCTTAGAATGAGGGTATTATTGTTGGAAAAATGCTTTGATACTTTTCTTGGGATGTGTACGGTGAATCCTTTTTCACTGAACTGAAAAGTCTTGATCAAAACCTTTCCTCATACTTCGCAACTTCTTGCACATCAGATATGGAGATTCTTCTGCGTGACTCTCCTCGCTTAGCTCCAATATTCAGAGAAGAGCATGGAAAATAGAAGCAGAAAGTAATCAGAGTTCTAAATGACAATAACCTCCTGACTGAACTACTACAAAGCGGCTTTACAAAGCATGAGTACTGGTTTTCCCTCGGTAACCTATTACTAAAACAGGTACTCACGCGAACGGCTGATAGAAGACAGAAGAAAACTGCTCTGATCCTCTTCAAAGTACGGCTTTCTATGCACCTCGGCATAACTGTATTGTTGGATTGTTTGTTCCCTTGAACTCTTCACGAGGTTTGTAAACAAGCTTCATCATGCAGATGTTCCGGCGATATCGTCTTCTTCTGTTACGAACCGCGTCACGAATGGAAGTTCTATTGAGATGAACACCTTCTAACAGTTCTGGAGCGGCGCTGTAGGAAGGAATTTCACTCTGATCGGCGATTAAGGCTCATATACAACATCATGCGACCCTATGTTTGGACTGTTGGCTCATTCATCAACCCATTGCGTACCGCAATGTTTTGCGCTAGCTGCCGCATGTGCTCGGCGTTTTCTTCAAAATCGACGCGGCGACGTGGTTCACGGCGTGCAGCACGCAGCCACACAGAGCGATTGTTTGAGCGAATTGCAAAGTATGAGCTGTTCGAACTTTATTCAAATTCCAGGGTGATTTTGGATGAAAACGCGGGCGCGGAGGGGCGAAGGGGCGTGCTGCACCATGTGCAGCACGCGGTACGCAATGGGTTAAAATATGATTTGTAGGTTTAACATTTGAGGAGGCAAAGTATTTTAACTTCATTCCCTTCCAATACACTCCCTCCGCAGAAATATAGAAGTGAAATAATTAGGGAAGATGTGACATGTAATCGTTTAGTTTTTGACGAGAAAGATGTTTTTTGATGTTTTTTGATGGAAAAGGATTTTAGATATAGGTTTTCAATACAACCTATAAAAGTTGATCTGTATAGTGGATTTGCATATCAATGT
Source organism: Haemonchus placei (assembly GCA_900617895.1). Taxonomy (NCBI): domain Eukaryota; kingdom Metazoa; phylum Nematoda; class Chromadorea; order Rhabditida; family Trichostrongylidae; genus Haemonchus; species Haemonchus placei. Next base: position 6,110 of record UZAF01000093.1, on the reverse strand, counting down.
GATTATTATCTTGATGTTGGTAAAAAATCGAAGATGTTGGGGGCAGCTTTGAAAGTATTGTATCATAAAAGAAAGTCGAGAGAAGATCAACGTCAAAGCCACTATTACGAGTGGTGGAATTAGGTAGCGAAATAATTTCTGAAAAAAAAATACACCATCATTAATGAATGCCTAATTTCCTTGAAGTGTTGCTGTCGAAGTTCCTCCAGGGCATAGGATCGTACAATTGATAATGATACCTAATGTGCTGAAGTGGGAAGTGACTGTGGATTTGTGTCCACCTGGAGTGCATATCACCAATTGAATAGAATTTTCACATTGAATTCGTAAACTTTTTCGGATGGTTGGGACTTATAGGAAACTTTTGTTGTCGCTCCTTGTGTGCATGTGTAACATCCAAATAATTGTTCCATTTCTACTAGACAGCAGTTCTTCTTCGAGCCCTTGCGCTGACATTTGCATGATGAGTGCGGAGCCAATGGTAGTTTTCCCTAGAACAACTGATTCCTCCTCGTTTATTATAGCAACTTGGTTTGTCGTAACGGGAAGTCTTCTGGATTCATTCTAATAGGAATGGCGAAATTGTTCCGCTTGAAGAAGTGCATTTCACTGCGTTGACTCTTGGTGTGCAGGTGCATGTGTGTTTGGCGAATGAGCAGTTGGAAAACAGTTCTGCCTCATCCCTGCTTTTGCAATGAACTTGCCCAGGTGAATGTACAATGAGTTGGCCTTGTGGTGAGGGCTCGATTATTGCTACTGCATTGTCGTCTATGATGAAGTAGCTTGAAAGTATCGGTAGGGCTGTAGCGCTTGTGCTCATCAAGGTGTTGCACGATGCTCCATCGTAAAGGGAGTTCTGGTTGGAGTGTGAATGGAAAAGCTGACTAAGATTTATTACTCGCTAAAGTAATGGTTCCTTCAACCAATAGTGTCCATGTTGGGCATGTGAAGATCCTGTAGAGAGCAGTAGATTGCAGGTTTGCATCCTGTCGTGGTCGCCATGTTAGGAACCGCGTCACGAATGGAAGTTCTATTGAGATTACCACCTTCTAACAGTTTTTGAGCAATATATACACGGCGCTGTAGGAAGGAATTTCTATAATCGGTGATTAAGGCTCATATACAACAACATACGACCCTATGTATGGACTGTTGGCTCATTCATTAACCCGTTGACGACCGCGTGGCCCGCCGGCGGGCCACACCATATCGTGCTCCTGTAGTATTTATATTATTTATCAAGTATTCATATAATTTTTTCCATGTTTCAAGTATCAGCTGAGCTCACAGCCTTCTAGAGAATCTTGAGGCATTGTGGTCGAAGATTCATTCATTTCCAACTACAGCTATAAGAGAAATTAAAAGTTAATGTAAGGACAGTATAAAAGGCACGGTCGCCAATGCGTTAAAATATGATTCGTAGCTTTAACATATGAGGAGGCAAAATATTCCAATTTCATGTCCTTCCAATACATCTTCAGAGTCTGAAAGGATCATAACAATCTGTGACTATCCGACCAAACGCCTCCACTAACTCACCGAAGTTCGAGAACTAGGAGTTCATGCAGGTGATCAAAAGTAGAAGCACTTACCGCAGAATCGTGGATTCTTCGAAACCACCCAGCAAGTGATGGTACCTGTGCTTTTGAATTCGGAGACTCCCTACGACAGTAGACTTTTTCAATCGCCTCATACCGTTTATTTGTTCCTTAACCCTCACGTAGAGTGGTCTTGCCATCTCGCCAATATACTCATCACCACAATCATGGCAAGTAATTTTGTAGACCACCCCAGACATGTTACAACCACCCTCTCTTCCTGCTGGGCAGACCTCACAGTTTGAGGTTGTACATAGGCGATCGTATTGTCTGTTCCGAACCAGGCGCTTTTTTAGATTGAAGGGTGGTACGTTTACAACACCAACTGACTTTTCCGAATACGATCTCTTTAGACACTTTTTGATGGAGGCACCGACCTCATCAGAAGTAAATGATAGTATTATACCGAAGGAATGTTTCTCCCATCAAAGTACTACCATTCCTGAAGATTAAACCGCCAGCAGAAGCTCTACGCGCGTTGAAAAGTCGTAGTAGCCATTCGATCAAGCTATATCATGTGTCATTTTAAGAAACTTTTTCCAGTATTTCGCACAGACTATAGGCTTGGCTATGGAGCAGCGATTGGCGCCATTTTGGCCATATAATTATGGACAGGCTAGAGGCATCTGCACTGGAATGCCTGCCCTTACTTTACTGCAGGTATATCTATGATTGCTTCTTAGTCTGTGCAACACACGAAGAAGTAGATGTGTGTTTTGGCCTGCTAAACTCACAATCGAACCACTTCAAGTTGAAACGGGAAAATCCGACCGCAAATTGCCTTCCTTTCTTGAACGTTCAAACGAGATTACAGGGCGATATGACTGTTACGAAGTAGTATAGAAAGTCCAGCAATAAGAATATCATTGTCCATTATCACTCAGTTCATCCTTTTTATGTAAAACGAGCAGTTGTTAGGAATATGTTCCGCACTGCTAAGAAGGTTTGCATCGAAGAGGATGAGCGGTGCGGACAGCAGTGCGCTCCTGGTAAATCAGGTTTTCTCTGAGCAAACGCACTCATAACTTTTTTAAGAAATTTATGCGGCAGATTTGACTTCTATACACGCGAACAACATTCCGAACTCTTTCGATACGTCTCGGACATTATTCCAACTTCCATGGGACTTTTAAAAAGTTCCCTGGTAAGGTCGCATGGCTGACGATCCCTTCCGATTGATGTTAGAGACAGTGAAACGAATATCCGAGCTGGCACATTCCGTTGAACAAAATTACCCAAAGCTAGACAATCGCGACATGGTGATCAGGCACTTCTTTTTATATTACGGGAGGTCATTTTGAACCGCTTCTATAAATGGTACGAGGGTGGCGGAGATTCTTATAGAGAAACAACGACACATTGAATATTCTGGCTTCAAGACAGCTCAATAGAAACACTACAGGGGTTCAACCGCAGTTCGTGCAGGTTGAGTTCAATTCCGTGTGCAATGGAAGTATTTAGGCCATTTTGGAACCCTCGTATTTCCTCCATTCCATTTTGTATATACTTTCGTAAACTTTGCAATTGATTTCGTGGATCTTGCTACCAAATTCGTAAAGCCGGTATGAATTGAGCAAATGACAGTCAACTCTTACAGCGAGGACAGCCGTGTTCTGGCTAGGTGTGGCGGTGGAAACACGGATCACAAGCTCACAAAGAAACAAAAACGGGTGACCACAAGCTGAGTGGGCGACGACTGCAGTATCACGCTTCGAAAGCTCGAAAGCCCAAGAAGTCGAGAAGGCTAAGTCTACAATCAATATGGTGCCGATAACATTATCCTACCCAACACCTTCAACCACCGCGACTCAACGGTGTTAACACCATTCGGGTAAAAGATGAATACTTTATCCTCTAGTGAGACTTATTTTACAAATTGTTCAAATCAGGATTTTCTATTGACGGAGCTAAGTTCAACGCTGCCATGCGCACGAATTCGGGTCGATGACCATGAGGAATCCATTCGTACAAATAGCTCCAACGCTGCGGATGAGCACCTCCATCAGCTGTCATGTCAGCGCGTAATTCCCTGTGCGAAATTACGGAATCTATGAAAGTGTTTGCAAGGTTTACAAAATGGGTACAAAATGAGTTGAAAAACACAAGGCTGACTGCAAGATCCACCAAATGGAATCGAGGGAATACGAAATTGCTGTCGTTTCAGAAAAATAGCATGGGAGGGATTTTACAAACTGCAGATGTGTCATCTTTAATGAGTGACATACTATTTGAACAATTGGACCGTCCGGCTGATGCCTAGCTCTGCTCCTTTCAATGTTAAAGTTGTCCTATAGCCAAAAACATTTCCAAATTTGCAGGACCTGGACCAGGAGCAAATGTGTTATAAATTTCCGTGCATACGCTCATACACAATGACACACTTCGTGCACGCCCCGCAAAGCTACTCAAAAAGGCATGACTTGACTGCCCGGCGCCACGAACGGAGTTCAGTTCTGCCACCACCCAACGTTGTTCCCATTTTGCCCCCTGTACCTCTTTTGAATTCGAATACTCCAGGCCACAGTCGACAATTCTTACGCATGCCCCACACCCTGTGAACGGAGTCCAGTCCTGTCACCTACCATCCGTGTTCCCCTCCTGCCTACTGTTTTCGCACTGACACTAAAGGCTCTAGGATCGTGCAAACAGAGGTTATGTATTTCCGGTCACACATAGATACACCCGCACACACCGACAAATCAACAGACACACTCGACGCATCATATAAAGTAGGATACTAGGTTCTCCTAAAAATACGTGAAATTTTTAATCTTTTGCGTTTGTACGCTAGATCTTTTCTATTGATTCTGTGGTCCGGTCATGAGAGCAATATAAAGCCACTGAGTAACTCTGCCACGATCGTGATCAGGCCTGCCGAGGCTGCTGCTTCCTGTTGGAATTGATAGATGAAAAACATTGCCCACGTAATGCCAAGCTGTATGAGCCCCGACTGGGTCATGACATATTCGAACCCGCCTATTACATCTGCACTTCAATAGGTCCTGTATTCTCTGAAATAGCACGTTGGTCGAATGGTTTGGTCAGTTTCACTCAACCGCTTAGAAGAAAACCCTCGCCCAGGAGGACATTCACCGTGAATTTGTACCTGTAACGCTTCCTGCCTAAAGCAAGTCCGTACCAAGCTACTCGTTCACTAGCAAACACACTCAGCTGCTCCCAGATCCAGTAATCAGAGGTCTTCGCCTCTCGAACACATTCTTATGTGTGGGTTGTAGGTACATTATATGTTAACTGACTCTCAAAAGCGAAACTGTCTTCGAATTCGTTCCTGCTTTCGTCAAGCGGGTTGACTGACAACGTCATCAATGAAGATAACTAGTGGTGCCTTCATGTGAATCACATCCGAGGCACCAGCGCAGTAAATCCATAAAAAAAAAAGGCTTGAGACTAACCATGACATTAGATAAGAATGATTATGCTGTACGTCTGGTGGGGATTTCTCGAGTGTATCAGTGGGAGCTCCTCCTTTCAACGTTGCTCTTACGAGCGAGCTGTCAACTACGAAGTTCGGCAGAAAACATCTACCGATTTCTACGGAGTTCGACAACGTATACCTGCTCCAAGACAGTGCAATGCCCATATCTCGACGACGATACAGCTCGAGTTTCTGAAGATCATTTGGGAAGTTTTATGGCACCCTCTTCCGACTACCTCCTATTGGCAATCAGCAGCCAACTTGCGGGCAAGAAAAACAATTTTCCGACTCTGAAATGGCCTGGCCCCTTTCCGCTTCGAAACGCAGGACTTTGGTAGAAGCGATATACGCTCTTTGTCTATTCGTTGACAACGGATTGTTGATAGTGATGGAGCACACATAGTGTGTTGCGAATTTATATTGAATTGTTTTCTAAACAGGCAGAACTACAGAAGCAAAGTCTTTGCTTCGCTTCGATTTGAATCGAAATTTAGACGGATGCGGGAATCGGCAGTGGTGTGTGATTATGTCGCGCGACCAGTTCATGATTATTACACGGAAATTGGAACTCATGATAACGACTTGCTGGAATAGTTCCCAACTGCTGCCCTGATGGGATGTTTTTTAGAACATGTTGAAGTGATGAGACTAGAACGAGATCCATTCGGAGATGTTCATTAAAGGCAGGCACAGTTCAGGACAATTTTGGGGGTATCCGGTATTTTAGAGATAGTGGTAGGTAAGGCCTACACTAGGACAGTGGTAAAGCATAAAAGGCTAAAAACAGTGAAAAAAAGGAAAACAAATGGCCGAAAAAAAAGAGGAAAAAGTGGTTGGACGAGATTCATAATGGGAAAACGGTGGTTAAGTGAATTTTCGCGGAAGTACATGACTGCGACGCCATGTGTGCAATGGCACACAAAACACCCAAACAGCTGATTTAGACTAGATTCTTGAAACTATTTATTCCCCAACTGCTATTTCGCTGTACTTTTATGTTTATTCAGTTGTTCTGCACAGAAAGGTGAGTAAATTCCCTTATATTTATAATTTTACGATTAAATGTACCTAAGTTT
>UZAF01000092.1:0-16838 GCA_900617895.1 Haemonchus placei | reverse complement strand
CATACTTGTAAGAGCTTATAAAATATATGTGCGCCCGATTCTTGAATATGGAACGGAAGTATTCTTTCCTCGAACTAAAAAAGATACTAATAGATTAGAAGCTGTGCAGAATAGTTTTACAAGGAAAGTCTTGATTCGGGCTTTGGGTTTCTGTTATAAATCCATCCCTGGAGCAACTACAAGGAATAGAATGCTTGGAATCGAGTCACTTCTTAGTAGAAGGAAGAAGCAAGATGTTGTTATGCTATTTAGAATACTCACTGGGAGATCAGTTGTTGATTTAAAGGGAGCTCTCACTCTTCAACCATCAAATACCCGTGGGAGTAATTTGAAACCATACTTTCCTAGGTCTAGGTCCAATGTTAGAGCAAACTTCTTTCTTAATCGGGCATCTTCTGAGTTTCGTGAATTTGTTAAAAAATACTCCCTGCCCAAAACTTTGTCGCAGTTCAAACGAGCACTGAAAAAATACTTGGCTGAGAGCTACACTGGTTAGGCTCATTTTTAGTTTTGCCTTAGTGGAAGTTTTATTATGTATTATTTCTCTTTCAATGACTTTTGCTTTGATCAGCTGTTCTTTTACTACCTGGTTCTCTTGGATCTTGATTATTTATATTTGTTTTCGTAGTACGCTGTATTCATGTACTGACTGTACATGTTACTAAATAAATAAATAAATAAATAAACAGCTTAAATCTCAAACCGAACCTCCATTCCATGTTGCTTCCGTCGTGGTGATCTCGTCCAAACTCTAGTTTCACTTTTTTCGAATGCCTTATTTTCCTCGGAATCGGCGAATCTACTTGCTTTTTTCACTACCCATGAACCACTCTTAAGCTACAGTTCGTCTTTTTACAAAGGGGCACCTCAAAATGTCGTGAACTGTGCCTTTGAGTTAGAAGAGGTTCCAGAATTAGAGATTCCATCCACCATTCGGTCCTCGAACGCTAGTTCCGCTTTGACGCTACCCCACGTCTGCTTTGTTATGATGGTTGTAAACAAACAACAGCGATCACCCTAGGCCAGTAAAGCGCATTCGCCCTTATATGGCTTCTCAGGACGCCTAACTGAAGCACTGTAGCAACGTAATGGCTCATCGCCCTTAACATCAATGCATATCATCCCGGAAACGGACCACGACACTTCATTGCCATTCGTGTATGGTGAGTTCGAGTATTTGTGAAAAAAGAAACTAACCTGTGGCTCCATTTTCGTTCAATACTACTGGAGTATACATCGTGGCATGCTCGTTCAAAAGTTTCGCATTAGGGATCAAGTAATTCCCATCATCCATACCGACCTCCGATGGACGAGCGGTCACTAAAACGTCTCTGTATCACGGAAGCGAGCTAGAGTGTCAAATCTGTGTACTATTGGACCGAATCAAGCACAAATAATTTGTTGGTAAACGAAAGTTCGGACAGATATCTGGTCATTCAGTCGTATGTGCAACTCTGCCAAGACGAGCTCCTAACCTACTATGGAACCTAATTATGGAACACTTGGTTGTTTAAACAAAACTTAGGCTTCCAAAACTTGTCATTAAAACGTCTAATAAGAATTCTGCGTTCATTAACGTTTTTTGGAGAACTATTCATAAAAGCGGAAATATCCTGACCTCGAACTGTGGAATCTGTATGGTAACGATTTGAACTTGCCGACTGTAGCCTTCGAAGGTTGCGAGATCCAAATGCCTGGAATCATTTTGAGACGATTACGATAGCAGTAGTACATGGTCAACGGATAAGATTACCTAAGTAGTACGACATGAATTCCAAACAAAACTACGGCGGCAATAAGTAATTCATGAGTTTGCAACCACGTATACACCAGAAAGAACTTCAATCTTCTTATTATATGTTTTCGGTGAAATTTACATAACCGCTTGATCGAAATGACGTAGTATCCATTTTATTAAATCTGGTTTATGCTTATTTCTGAACTGTAGCGTGCCAACTGAATCAAGCAGAACCCTCCATGAGATTTTTACATCATACGCTACGCTTGGTAAGGAACTATTTCATATTTTGCTTGGTCTGATTTGAAGCTAGGTCAATTAGGATATTTGCATTCCACAGATAAGTTATCCTTGGTATGACAAAGCTCAGAACGGCTAATCGTGCTTGGAAAGAAGATGGTATGGTACCGAACAACCACAATAGCCATGGCATTCAATAAAATTTGTGGAGAATGGGACATCCCTAAACCAACGTTGCGACGCCTTTTCAAAAGAACGAAACAACAACATCAAATCTGAATGGCCTAGGGATATGACTGAAGATAACAAAAAGAAAAAATTTTACACTCTCCGACGTTTCAAAGAAAAACCGTTGCCGGTAAGCGATAGTCTTTACTCTATCCTCTCCCCGCTGTTGAGAGCATGCAGCTACTCGATCCTAGTGGTATTTCCATAGAAAACCTGGCTTGCTTCGTTCAAAACTCTCAGATCTATCACATTCTAAATCTATAATTCCGAGGCAAAATAATTCTTTATACATATTCACTTTGTTTGCTTACTGTATTTTTACTGTTTGGAATCAATCCTGAATTTCTAAGTTGCCTGCTTATACATACATTATTTTGTTGACGTAGTACTTTTTTACTGGATGACGCCTTTTACGTTACAGTAGAACATCGTGTTTGAAGAAGTAATTCAAACAAAAGAACCCCTATTGGCGTAATGTGACATCTTGAGATTGCAGGATGTTCCGCACAGTGCCGTCTCCGGTGATGTGGTTCGCTAGACCCCACCACGTCGACAATGGGATCGTGGTGCACCTGAGAAGCAGCTTGCTCGAAAAGCTAGACCTCAACACCGATCATTGCGCGAACGTAAGCGCTTTCATCAGAGACATCGCCTTGAAGAAAGTGTCAGCTCTCAGCAAAGCCCCGTACTCGATAATGTATACACCCTTTCAAGTTGGCATGATTATTCCATCGAGTTGGCAAAAAGAATTAAGGGCGGGTGCCAGGGCAACACTACAATGTATTAACTATTGACTTCTCTGCTCGAATCCTAGGCGAGGCTGATCTAAGTCTTTATCGACGGACTGACTTTTCGGCTGAATCGCCTTCTTCAGAGCCAGGGAGGGTTCGCTTCGATTCCTTGGCTTCAAGCAGAGAAGTCAATAATTGCACCATGTTGAGGTTTAGAAAAAGCCGTTTATAGCGATCAGTCTTAATAGCTACCAATTTTCCGCTCTGCAGTAGTAATTTGTTCTATTGCTATTCGTAGGTGAGTTTAAAGACTTAGGATTGTTAAGAGAATGATGTATATCACGCTTACTCCTTCGAATTCATTAGTGGGTGTGTCTGGATTCTCACAAGTCTCGAAGTAATTCAATGGATCAGTGAAGTCATTCTCCGTATCATTCAACAGCTCCCTCAACAAGTCTCTTTGAGACTCAGTTTCAATGAATGCTTGTGGAGCAGACTGGTCCTGAATGCCACAAGTATTAGCCACAAAAAATGAAATAACAATTCATCGAAAGTTGAAGCACAGTAGAAGAGACTAGAAACCGCGAGATGCATTGCTTCGATAAACTGGGTGTAAAAAGTGGACGTACCACAACGTATAGATGAGGAATTCGGCAGAAATTCAAAAATCGATCATGAAGCATTGTGAAAGTTGGTCGAGACTCCGGATTGGCCATCCAACCTGCAATCACACGTGAAAAGAGAGAAAAGAGAAAGAGAAGGAGAAAGAGAAGAATAGAGAAATAACCTCCACCACCAACCATCAAAGTTCCCACCCTACCGCCTGCATACCATAATGAAGTGAACGTTCTAACAATGTTGTAAGTCTAAAGGAACAGAAGTTGCGAAATTCCGATCAAACGCTCATCCCCGCTCGAGTCCTGCCAGCTACCACAACATTCCCACCCTGTCGCCTGCATAAATTGCAACACCTTTTTCTTGATTCTAGAACGTTCTGATCAGAATTGTAAATCTCTATTCTCAACCCCCTCCCCCCCCCCCCCAGTGCACACCCAGCACAATGTGAAAAATTTGTTCACTCTTCCCCCAGTAACATTTCTCAACGTTTTCAAATCCTGAAGCGTTTTTGAATAGTTATGGATGCTTCAAAGAACACTTTATAGCAGGAGCACTCCTCGCTCCTCATGAGGACGTAGTTTGGCCCATCTTACAAATGTCTTGCAGTGTGGGCGATTTCTCATAAAGCTTATTGTAGGGTTCAGGCTTTGTGGTAACCATGTTAGGATTCATATGGAAAAGGTCACCCACGGGCCCACGTTTGAGGATGCTCTGCACATACCGGGTGGACCTTGAGTTGCTGACCCATTCTCTGCTCAATTCTCCCATGTTTTGGACATTTCTGAAGCTAAACAGGAAATTTTTTCTTAACATCGCGCTGTTCTGGAGCTTGTTCGCCTCTATAGGCAGAGCTTCGTTGAGTTCATAAGTGCTCTAATGATCCTGCTCCAGGTTCCAGCCATCTCAAACTCAACCCAACTCAACAGGTGTTTCTTCATGTAATACCGAATTTTGTGACAGACAAACAAATACATATAAGCACAAAAAACACCAAACTTTTGGGTGATATACCCTGGCTATAAGAAAGTGATTTTGAAATTTTACGGATTTTCCGTTTTGAGAACTGATAATAGTTCAGTGTGTCTGCCATGGAACTAATTAACCAACTAATTGGGCATGTTCATCAGGCGAGAGAGTTGTGGTGCCAAAAGGCCCAATTCTAACTAAATTTGCATGCTCCTCAGAAAAAATAGACTAAAGCAGAAGCTCACACTGCAACAAGACTTGGTAGAGTTCCGACGAGCAGTTGCTTGGCTGAGAAAGCCGGTTTCCCTCCTTGAGGAAATTTTTGATAGCACAGACATCCATGCCTTGATAAGGACTCTGCAAAAAAGTTATATAACTGTTCGTTGTAGTCTTCCACTTTCTGGCAACAATTCTTAGCTGGACTCTAAGAAACCTACTTGTCCAAATGTTAGGATTTCCCAGCATGTGACACCGTATGCCCAAACATCAGTGCGATGCGTATAACTCTGATCTCTTAATGATTCCAGGGCTAACCATTTTATCGCAACCTGAATAAAACTCGATCAAAGCACCTCTTTCTTGTCAGTTTGAACGACGTCAGATTACCTTTCCTTCCATGACTTTGACCTTCTCCTGACCGTAATCGAGAAGCTTTGCCAAACCAAAGTCGGTCACTTCTACGTGATTATGACGCTTCACCAGAACGTTTCTAGCAGCAAGATCGCGGTGAATGATACGGTGCTCGTACAGATATTTCATAGCCTAGAGAACCCTTTATTCAAACAAGCAGACTCCTACTGTTAAAACGCCGTCATTGCTAACAATCAGCCGTCACGATTGAAGGAGAACTTTTGTCATCTAACCTATCAATCACGACCGATCACCTTCAAGAAACTGTAGGTCACATGGCAGATCCCAAGAGATTCGTTATGGCTTGTTCCAAAAACTTCATAATTAGAAAGTCGCCTCGTTCGGATCAAAATTAAGGATGGTCTCAGTGAGGCATCTTGCTCGACTTTGCCATAGAAAGAAGTGAAGCATGGCATATGCCGAGCTACCCGACTGGTGCTTTTCATATTCACGTACCGAAGATATTTGATAGCAGTACAGTAGTAAGTCCTTGCCACACAGATGAGCTTTGTGCTTTTTCAGGAAGTTGAGGAGGTTTCCAAGCGGCCGAAGAAGTGTGACCTGTAGTAGCAAGACTTCAGGAAACTTAAGATTGGAATCAAATCATCCTGTTTGAACTACCAGTTGAATTCCCTCTTCGTGAAGACAAATTCCAACGAGACGTAAAAGATGTTCATGACGAAGTGATGACATCTGCATTGCTTCGTTCAGCATTTCTGTCTCCTAAACTTCGTTTCATAAGTAGAGCAGAGGGTACATAATTTTCAGCGACTACAGAAACAGGATACAACCTCTTTTCCAGAGCAAGGACCCTTGACAAGCTTGATCGCGACTGGTACTTTTATTTTGCCTTTACCCTTTGGAAACCAAAAGCCCTGAAAACACAGATGCATCAATAAGGCAGAATACCTTCAAGCTGTAGGGTTGAGCAACGAGTAGGAAAGATCAAAGAAAAGATCAGAATCTGTTTATTCTTATAGTTTTAGTGAATGTTTTTAATTATTTTATTTTATCATTCATAGTACATAAAGCCCAAACGATTTTGCCAGGTAGAGAATTTTTCTCTCGCCATTAGAAGTGTTCGTGTGGCTAATGTTAACGTAACGCAACGGTGTAACGATCTCTTACGCTTGGTCATCGTGTTTTTCCTGACAGCACTAAAAGCCGCTCATGACTCTCAAGTTAGTAGCTAACTAGCCCTTCTTGATGACAAGCGGCTGTTTCTGTGATTGCAGTGACATCGAGCCCTTGCAGCGCGTGTTCCGCACTGCGCAAGTTGTGCTCTGCCATCTTTTTCTGGACTGGGGTTCTTTGTCTGATTATCTCCCATTTTCGTTTCTGCCCGCCCAATAGCCTTCCTTTGCACTGAAAAACACCTTCTACAAAGTAAGGTTGGCCTTCATTATTCTTGTGACGCCTACGTGACCAATGTTATTCGTTCTTTGAATGGATTTTCTCTATGTTGGATTTTTACATTTCCCGGAGCTGAAGCACTCGGTCCTCAGTTTTCCTTTTTTCAGACCCAACATAGTTCCTCGTTTCCAGACAACCACTGAAATGTAGGGAGAGCTCATATTTGCAACGAATTTTATTCGCACCTCTTTCTTCATTCTCATCTTTGGAAATTTTTTCTGACCCATGGACTCTCCCTTCAGTAACGGAAATGGCAAGTCGGTTGTTGAGGCACGTCATGGCACGGTTAAGTATAATATAATACGGTGGGGAATGACCCCTTTCACGGTGATTTCCTGATCACTGCGTTTCATAGTTTCATAGAAAGGAGGAACAGCGAAGGTTACATAAGGAGACCTAGAACAAAAAAATTGATTTCAACTCATCGCCTTTCTCTTAGAAGAGACCTATTTTCTCGCGTATCCATCACCACTTGCTTCACTTTGGCGTCGTTTTATTCCTTTTTGCTGTCTTTAACCCCTATACTGCCCATCTTTCCCTGGGGAACTTTCTATCTACTTCAATGAGCTAGTTAACCTCCGTGCGATGGCATGTTTGTTAAGACCAGAAGAGAAAATTATTACGATTACACTTCTGAAGAAATTGGCACTAATTCAAATACGAAGCGACCATTGTAAAAAAAAAACTATTGTAACTTGATAAACTCTGCCTTAGTAATTACAGCTTGCTGAAACTTACTGCGTAGACGACTCCGAATGCGCCAGCTCCCAGTTGTGTTCCTTTCGTTTGCAACTCACTTGCAGTGATCAGGTTTACACGGCTCATGTTAGATCGAATCGAGGGATCTTAAGAACAAGTTAATCCTGTTGCATTCTTGAGTTTTTTCGTTGTTAAAAAAAACTTTTTTAGTCTTGATAGTTGCGATAATTTGATTTCCACGAAAATCACGTTGCTCTTTGCTGCGAAGATTCAAAAAACACTTACCAATGGGAGTCAATTCAGGAATGTCGACGTAGTTGCTAATCTGTTCCTTCAATAATTTCCTCTTAAATGTCCGACACCGCATGCAAACGATCTAAAACAGGTGCAAGTTCAAGAAAGCTGTACGCAAGTGACCTGGAGATGAGTTCAGAAAGTACATCTGTCCTATTGAGTAACACATTAGCTGCAAAAAAAAAGAACACGAAATGGAGCTTCAGGAATTCAAGTGAGACGGCAGAGTGTGAGAACAAGGGAATGAGTGGGATCGGTCGAGTTCTCAAGGGATAGGCGCAATCAACTGCAGACAAAGAAACCAGCATATGAGGAACGTCCTTTCCGCGCGTCCGTCGAAACTAGGTCAGCCTGCCCACTTCGCGTGCGGCGCAGCCTTCTCCGACCTCGAGATGACATTACAGTACCACTAAGTGTCAGTGAAGCGGATGGTTCGCACTAGTCCATGTTATCTTCACTTCAAGCTAACTGCCGTGGGACCGAGCGCATCTGTATGTCCCGCTGACAAGGGCGACGTTTGTCGAAGTTCGCGAGCTGACGCCGCGTGCGACGGCTGTGGCGTGACGTAGTTTAGACTAAGGCGCGGAACGAGGCCACCCACCAGCATATAGATAAGGATGCACTGAAAAAATAATACTAAGCTTTGCAACAAAAGTTCGCAGGAAGTGAGGAAAAGGTAAAAAAGGCCTGTGACTTTTCAAGGTCGTTTCGTCGTAATTTCCTTTTTATTTGCAGTTGTGATGCAAACATACCATCATAGCTATCACCAAAAGTGTGAATATGGCGACCAGTGAAGCTGCGATCATCTTGGAACGCCTTTCTCGCTCTCTTTTGACATCCACTCGATTGCACATTTTGAAATCGTCCAGGAAGGGAAACTCCTCGGGGCATTCAGCCACGCACACCTGAAACAATGACTTGAATTTAAGTAAATCCCCTTGAAGATTACGCAGTGGGAAAAACATTGGCCCATGACTAACTGGCTGTAAGCCTACTTTTTCACAAAACCCTCACACAGCCCTGCTCATCGACCTCGCGGAGATCTGCATTTCTTCTGCTGCTCCACACTGACACTTTCCTAACTCAACATTCAACTGCTTTGTATAGAACGTTTACCGATACATTAAAACTGTGGTAGATATCATTTAGATGGCATCCCTTCTAATGCAAAGGATAGTAGAATTGGAATTGGAGATGGGATCGTCGTTTACGGGGAAAAGGCTATTTTTTTGCGGTAACGGAGCTGCAAGGTGAATCAGATTGAGATGACAAGAAGCACTTCAATTCCCGATTTCCCTGCTGCGCGCAAGGAGAAGCTGACGTCTGTGGATTTTGCATTTTGGAAGAAAGAGCTTCTCGAACCCTGCTGATCACAAAATGGCCAGAGCGAAACCCGAGCCCCATCTTTTCCCTTTTTTTTCAACACAAATCATTTCAAAGCTGAATTTCAGTGATATTTGTACACATCGTATAATTGCGTAATTTACATATACATATATATGTAGAATATATATTAGGTTGATGCGAAAGCCTCGAGACACAACTCTATACCCACACAATGCGTCGTCGGTGCAAGGACCTCTGCTGCCCTAGAATCAGCAGCATATTTTTAACAATCTCAGATTTACCACCAGTGACATTCAAGTAGCTTCTCGAACGCTTCCCTTCTATACCATGGAGGGAGTGCAATGGCCGAGGGAGCAACTTTGAGCAATTGCCTTGTACGGAAGATGACGCAGATCCAATTCTTGTCCCGCTGCCTTCAACATCCAAGCAGTAAACAACGAGGACCTTGCTATGTAGTGTGTTAGTACTTAGTCGTTTATTCGCTTGCCTTCACTCCGAATTATTAACGATCGACGATGATCCTTGTCCGGACGACCAGTAGTTATTGATGATGAACAACATCATGATGAAGTGGGGAGCAGGTCAGAAATTACGAGCAGGGGATCGGCGAACATTTTTGAGCATGATCAGTGCAACTTCGTTGTGCATCTCTAAGAAGCCCGTTGCCAGAAAAATACGATCAACTCACTGGTGATCCCCGTCGTACGCGTGTGTCTCAATCAGCCAAAAGCTCAACCTCACCCACGATCGGAGGAAGTTTCTGCAGGTTTCTTCGTAACAACAAAAGGATCGCTAGTTATCCCATTGAAGTGGAAGGTATGCCCGTGTAGCGCATCCGGAGGGAGTGCTGTACTACTTTTTGTTCCCTCAAGACATGAATTGAATTCGTAGTCAAGTCAAGTATTAAGGGTAAATATGTAGTAATCCACGAGTGCTGTCATTCAAGAGCACGGACAGTCAATTTGACGAATATGTAACAACTATAAGAAATTACTTTCGGAGTAAAGATGGACTTGTCATTCGTCTGTGAATGAATCAAACCCTCCTCAGCAGCCCAGCAAACAAAGTAATTAAATCTGTTCGGAATTAAAATGATGCAGTCGGAGATCAAAACAAGGGCCAAGCCTAATTAGTACAGGTTACTCATTCATGTTTGTAATTTGCAATGGTATCAGATTTCCCTTACTCACATCGAAACTTGCAACACCGTGGTCCAATGCTATGAATTCCAGAAACCGAAAACTATTGGGAAGATGCATAACTATTGCGGATTTCTTTCAGCTGAGTTTACTCAACGAAACGATAGAAACATTTGGCAAAGACGTGTTTATATAGTTACTCCGGAACATATGCACCATCACGCCAGGCATTGCTTTTCATTTGCTAGGCAGTCGAATTACACAGGCGAAGAAGTTTCGATTCATGGAGGTAATGTGGCGACATTGGCCACGAGGTCGTCCATTTCGTCGAAAGTTCTGTTCGTTAGGCAATTTTCCAGCGGATGATTGATGTGATAATCCATAGAAGGTGAACAGGGCGTACGTAGAAGCAGACTCCATCCCTTTTCGGTTTTGGCTGACTATTCCATGGCCGAGAAGTTCGTTGAGGTCACTCTATGACTGCGCCGCATTCCTTCCTTTTTCGAAGTAATAGAGCATAATGTGGTGTATATGAAGATGACTTTCTAGAAATAATTCTGTCAAGGAAAGCGAAAAGATTATTTCTACAAAAATCCCGAATTCGAAAATTTAATTTTATCGAGAGAAAAGAAGCCGCGAAAAACTCCGCAATTACCATGTATCAACCTTTTACTATCCTATTCTTAATAAAAGATCAACTCTTTAATGGAGCAGATATTCCAACACTCACGTTCGGTTCTCCAGCTAGCGTCGCATGCATACATTGATTACACTCCGATGGTGATGGTCCCGTACATCCGTGTCCACGATCACAAAGATGATGGCAGCTGAATAATTAGTTTACTTATTGAAGCCTATAGCACTATCTGTGTGTCGTTTCGCTTCGGAAAAAATGCCCTCCAATAGAACCGAATGGGCAGAGGAACAAGTTCTTTCCGAATTTCAACTACGTTAAATATTTCAACCTGACTGTACCTTTTGCAAATGCCCGGCTGTGATCCATTTGGATGCTGTGCAATATAGTGGGACTCAAAGCATCGGTCTAGACATATGGAGTCCTTTGCCATTTCGTTCGCGTATCCTAAACCAGCAATCCGTTCTCTTTCCAAGCAAGGGGAATATACTCGCGACTCACAAGCTCTGCTCAAAAACTACGTAGATGGTGGCCTGTGTCAGTGAGATGACTATCCAGAGATTTTTAGAGAAGGATAATATTCTAACTACTATATATGATTAGCTGGAAAATGTGTGTATGTATGTATGTGCGTGTGTACGTATGTGTGTATTTATACAGTAGCAAAACAGCTCAATACGATCTGAAGGCACAGATCACGATTCTTTTGGGGTATCTAATTTTATGTAGAAGGACAGTAGAGGTGGTAGTCCGGAATCGTGTAAAAGTGACGAAAAAACGCTGAGATCAGTGTTTTCAGAGAAATAAAAGGCTTCAAAAAAGCAGTAAAATTAGGGTTCGAACGAAAATGTGACGGCAAAAGCTGCATAGAAGGGGTTTTCATACGAGCTTTCCAAGTGAGTGCGCCATTCCGTACATGGCTACAGTGAGCTGCCTGCGTTCAACGTTTAGGTCCCAGTGCGAATGATGCAAACTCTGCATCCCCTACATCGCCGTCCGCTTTGGGTGTGTACGTCTGCTAGATGGTTTTAGTGCCCTTACTACGCCCTATCCAGATCGTTTTTCGATCCGATATGCTTCGATCTGATCCATTATGCTGTTTTTATGCTTTAGAGATTTATTCTAGGGAGGAACTCTATGGACTATTTTGATCGCGAACTGTGCTATAAATGAGGGGTAAATCTCTTTCTTCTCCACAACAGTTGATGTTCGTGTCCTGCAACGCTGAGCGTCCCATGCCATGAAAGCATAATTCACCTTTCCGTTCTATTCAACAAGTAGTTTCAACATAGCGGCCACATTGATGTTGGAGCGTTCCGTCAGAAAAAAAGGCAAGTGGCGCACCATTTCACACGAACAGTCAGGAGTTCAAATCAAGATCGATATCCGCGCAGGCCAAGCAAGCCTTCCATCCCCCAGGGGTCGTTGAATTGGCACCAGAATCGTCTGGGAGGATGAAGCCTTAGGCTTGTGCATCGGCTGGCCACCGCAAGCTATTGTATAGGCCACATATGCACTCATTACATCACTACGATTCTGAATGGAAGTCGAGTGCGGGGCGCACCCCTCAGATGGGATTGATTATCACCAAAAACTTTATCCCTTTATATTTATTGGTTGTGGAATCAGAGTTCAAGGCACACCCAGTATATTCAATCCTGCACGAACTCGTAATGAAACTTCCACCTTTCAGATCAATGATCAAAGTCAAAAAGATTACCTTTACAAACACATCCGTTTGCAATAGTGTTACGACCTGCAGACGTGCATGAAGTGCATTGTTCATCACATGGATCGCAGTGCTAAAAGTTGTTAAAAATACATAAGATCATCTTATTATTCATTCTTATACATTGATGGTGATTTCAGCACTGAATTGTTTTACTCTACTATGTATTGGGAAGTATTTTTCCTGTCATGCCAGGTCTTCTGGGCCTCCGCCTAATACCCAGCCTATGTAAATAATATTGAAACCACAAATTAATCTTGCCAGTGAGCCATTGAAAAAAATCCATAACCTATATTGTTAAAACAAGGTTTCAGTACTGAACATATTTCAATGCTAATGCTACTTCGAAACGCACCACAAGTTGAACTCCATCGATAGCTTGAGTAGAAGGGTAATATCCGATGATGTCACTACATGCTTCATGCATCGAAGGAGCAATCAAACAGCGAATCACCTGAAAAGTCTAAACGTCACCAATTCCATGAGTGGAACTCAGGAACCTCACCTCATGGCTCCTCGACAACTGTGCGTAAAGGCATTCTGAACAGCCACCTTCTCCGAGATGATCTCCTGGTCCAGTACATCTGAACGCAAGCTCATTTGGAAACTTGTTTGTTCAAAAACTCTCACTACAAAGAAGAAAGTCGCACCTCAGGTTTGAGCAGCTCTCATGGCATGGTCTACATTGTGTGCCATCCTGGTAATGGGACACACTACAGTTGGTCAAACAGACAAGTTGTCCATCGGAGATTAACTGGACATTCCTGCACGACAGACAGTCCCGCTCTGTTGGTCCTACAGAATAACAACTTCTATGCAATTCACTTCCCATTTATCTCATTGATATTTGGCCTTCAGTATAACAGTTGCAGCCATATTTATCCCTACCTGAACACGTTAAGCACTCGGCGTAGCAAGGGAGACATTTCCTGGTGGTGTGATCCTCGTAGAATCTGAAAGGCACTCCAGAAAGAATAAGAAATCGGATACACTGTCAGAATCGAACGTTTGGAATCAAATCAGGATCAAGAATTCCAATAACTCTTGACTTTCAATTAATTTCTACTGCGCTGAACTAGAGAAAAGGAATAAGGAAAAATCTCACCCTTCCTGCGGACACTTTTTCACACACATATCCTCTAACTGCCAGTATCGACATTTCGAACACATAGTGGGACCACGTCCCCAGCAGCCGAACTCTGGATCGCAAGTCTGATCGCATATCCTACCACGTCCTTCTAAAATTAGTTCAGTTCGCTTTCAAAAACACTAGTAAGAAAGGTAGTATGCCTGATGGCAAAGCTTGCGATAATTGTTGGATAACTTGTCGATTTAATCGGCTGAACCATCGCTTCAGCGCCTAACCTCATGGTTCAGAGGCACTTTTAAGAACCGCGTTTAAGCGAAAATGATTAGTGCACATTTTTTCGGAAACAGCTCAAGTACCATCTGTCTCAACAGCACACTGTTAAGAGGTTCAGGACTAATAGAGAATGGGCTAACTGGTGAACCGCAAGGCACAGTACCCGCCCATAGAAATCCTTCACCTGCGCGGTGAACGCAAATTCACGTTTTTTCGATTCCCTACTCTTTGATAACAGTCGACCCGGAGGGAGGTGGCGTAGTGGCAAGTGGCACGCTATCACACGCATGGTCACGGGTTCAAATCCCGGATTAATATCTATAGCTAGCTTCTCACAATCAGACTACGGCAGAATAACAGCCCTTTGATTCGAGAGTATCCCTCGATATCAAGCCTTTTCAAAACTAAGCTTCTACAAAAATCCAGATTCGTGTCGTGAAGCTGGAAGAGCTATGTTCAACGGTATACCTATCTTGAAAGAACTACACTTCGAACCGACTCATAACAAAGAAAAATACGAGAAAATATGCGAATTAAAAATTGTTCCCGGCAGGCACTGCATGTGAAACCACCCGGTCATTTCGAAAAAGTCGACTTTAGTATCTTAGTTATTTAATAAAATTTACAAACAGATCTGACCACATTTTGCATCCATATTCTTGGTGACAAGCGCCTGAGCATTTTCAGCGATGATTTTGTTCCATTTGATGGTCTGAGCATAGCACAAGCCATGATTTTCAGTGATAATCACGCTGCCAGCTTTGATTTTCTGAATGAAAAACAATGGAAGGCGAATGTGAATTGGCAGGTCCAGATATCCGATAGAACACCAAAAAAGAGGGAGCCTACCTTGAGTTTCCGCAAACCGAGTTGTTCAAGGTTATCATTTTTGTTGATTGCAAGAGCAAACTTTGATCTAAAAAAACAGTTGTAAACAATGAAACATTACCAACTTTACAGACCACGAAATTGGAAAACCGCCCAGCCGTACTAAATGGTCAAATTTTACGTATAATGCAACTAGGGATTGTCTATTCATCTAAAGCTCTGTGACTGCCTACACAATATTGTTGCCTGTGTGGATCACGTTCAATATTACACATACAAAATAGTTGTGGTGTTTCCGCGTAGCAAATGGGAAAAGGAAATCGGTTCCCAAGAATTTAGAGTAATGGGGAACAAACTGAGAGCTGGCCTTCTTGAGCCGATTAAATGAAACTTCTTTCCATCTCAACTCAACTATATCCTTCTACTGGGAGGGTACTGTGCTGCAGTGGCCACTCAACTGGATGCTGCCGAACATGTTTACGAACACTAATCTCAATTACAAACTTCTAAATCAAGTGGTGTGCTCTGAAGGATGTGCTTGAAGCTCCTCCACTTCATTTGGCAGGCCAACGATTCAAACACTTAGATTAGTCTCTTTTTTTCTGCACTACGTCGCGCTTCCATAATCCAAATGTCTTTAAAATCTCATAATGAAGATTTCTATTGAAGTGGAGAGTTAAAGGTTATGCTAGTATATCTGCACGAGCGCCTCAGGTGCTGAACACTCACTCATTGACCTCCATGAAAGCGATGCTGCAAAATCGAAGAAACTGAAAATTTATGACAGGACAGGTTCCCCATAAGCAATCACACGGTCGTCATACGAAATACGTGGCTGAAAGAAACAACAAACGTCTAAAAACCTGGTATTTGCTTTACACCGCTACTTTCAGCTGAAAGTGTTTAAATTATGTCAAGAAGGGTATCAAAATGATCAGGGTTCTATGCTCTCCTTAGTTATAGCACGATTCAGGTCCTTCGAAAACCGGAAACGAAGTTTTCAGTTGAAATGGAGGGTTTACGATGCTGGAATATCCGCAAGTAACACCCCAGGTGCTGAAAGACTCCATTTTCGTTTTCTCCGGAAAGGAAGGCGAAAAAATCAAGAGAATCGGAAGATTATTATATATTTGAATTCTTCACGAGTATAGCTTGCAGCTGATCATTCTTTCAACCTGATCGGAGCACTTTAACGAAAGTTATGGCGATGCGACGGTTTGCGACGGATTAATCCGTCGCAAACCGTCGGTTGAACAAAAATTAGGAGCAGTATTGTATGCTGATGATACCTGAGAATAATATAAAAGGTTAACATTTCCAAGAGCGAGGCTGCAAAAAGTCACTAGGAATTGTAACTAGGCTCTGTTCTGTTACAATTTGATACCCATTTCATAGAGACGCAAAAGCAGTACAAGCATCAAGGATGCAAACTATCATATCACACCTCTGAATCCACACTACCTTACTGTTTCGTAATTGCTTCACAACGTATACAGTGACTTACCATGGTTATTGTCCGTCTAATTCTTATACAACACGGAAAATGCTCCCTGTAGTTTTGTTTTCAATAGCGTTTCACAGGTGGAAATGTAAATTTAGGATCAGAGTTCAAAAACACATTTGTCGGTAGGCATCTCATCTTGAATGGCTTCTCCAGTAGAATACCTCCGTTATCAGTTCAGGCATGTTTGACACATTCTGGACTTTGGTGACTTCCACAGCTTTTTTTCCTAGGCTATAGAGCCAGCCCCTCGGATTGGGATGTCAAGTTAAATGCGGTTGGTCTGCTTCGTCCTACTTGTTAGGACATTTCTCACCTTTGTCCATTTTTCCCGGTATCTGGCATACTTTGAAACTAAGTTGGAAAGCATTGCTTATGACCCATCTACTTCAGTGCATGTCGTCCAAAGCTAGGAGGAGCATCAACTATCTTACAATTAAAAGTGCTCTACTCATCTCGGCTTGTGTTTTGAACAAATAAGACTTCATTTTTTGTCAAACACACATTCCATTCCATCCCACCCAAACCACCCAAACATACACTGACCCAACCAGAGTAGTGATTAACATCGTCCCTGTTTGCTGTGCTCCTACTATGTATATCGCGCTCAGAGTGTCTGTTGGTTTGTCTGTGTGTCTGTGTGTGTATGTGTGTGTATGTGTCTGTGTATGTATGTTGTGGTGTGTGTGTGTGTGTGTGTGTGTGTGTGTGTGTGTGTGTGTGTGTGTGGGTGTGTGTGT
>UZAF01000091.1:0-16937 GCA_900617895.1 Haemonchus placei | reverse complement strand
TGTAATGCGAAACGCGACGGCCTAATTTTGTAACATTTCCATCACTGACCGACTTTACTTGAACATTAACCCACCTGAGACGGAGTTGATACAGGAGGAAGACCAGCGGAAGGAGGTGGCGTAGCAATTAGAGTATTACCGGTAGCTGATTTGGTCATTTTTGGAGAGTCTCGTTCCCCCGTTGCCGATGGTGAGCCACGAACTGTCAGCTCTCCCATTGCTTTCAACATCGTTGGTGGCATCGATGGACTTTGATGAATTAGTGACGGCCTAAAATAATGATGATGAATACACTGACAGTCGTTTTTCATCAAATCCTCTCACTTTTGAGCAATGCCGTACAATACTTTAGATCTTAATATGCAATAGTAATGAAGTTCTTAGAACCATGTATATGCAACCGACTAATTTTGAGGTCTTCACATCACAACAAACAACACTGGATACTAAGCACTTCAAAAACGAAAAATTAAAGGAATAAACTATAAAATATTATGCACCATTCGAAAAGAGATCGTCCGTTTGAAATATGGCGATGTGTTAGTTGGAGCCTCCACATCAGTGGCAGCTCGCTGGCGAGTTAGAGGTGGTGTTCCAGAAGCAGTACTTGCCACCGAGGCTTCGTTGGAAACATTCTGCGTTTCATACGCAAGCGATGGCTGCTCCTTCTCATAGATGTGAAGGTTAGTAAGTAGGGTGATCCAAGAGTCACGGCTGGACGGCAGCGCTTCAGAAATCGTCGCTTGCCCGTGGTGGCGGTGCATCAGGCTGTTAACAAAGTAGAACTAAGGATGTGAGGTGATGATGGTTAAAAAAACAACGAGGGATTTCTTTAATGAGGACATCGCCACTTCATACCGCACCAATTCAACAAACTACAAAAATGCAGAAATTTTCCATAGCTCATACCATCAAAAATATTGGTATCAAAGCAACTGATGAGTGAAGACAAACAACAAAAACATGCAAATGCGAAGCATCTAGCCTCGCCGAACTAGCGAGCCTTATCCACTTATGATAATAGCACTTATTTCCCCTGAATCTGCGCCAGCAAAAATCAGTTTCATGAGACCCCTTCGGCTATCACATATGCCACTAATAACTAGGTCAAGGGCCAGACGGCAAAACGATCATGAGACTGCTTTGAGATTGTAAGCTATAGAATGCGTCTAGTTACGGATGGAACTTGAACCCATACTTGTACTTTCACATTTTCGCTGACAAGGAACAGTTCTCTCAAGGACGTAGGTCACAAGAAGAAAAAGAAACCATATTTTATCGAATAATCTACATAGAATACTATCCTACCCTTGAAAATAATAAATATGTGCCACGCCACCCTGAGTTCAAATCTTGCTCTTAACAAATCAAAATGGCAAATTTTGTGTGTACGAAACAAGGCGACCCAAGTTTGAGAAGGGCTCCAGCAGATCTAATCACAAAAGTCACGATTGATTGCGAAAACGCAATATGAAAACAAGCAGCTTACTTGTGTTCTCTTTCAGGTGTGACGGATACTGACGGTTTCGCTTCAACAGCTCCTTCTTCAGCGGGTGGAAGAGGACTCTGCAATCACGGATATTTGCCTTCCCGCATCTTAAAGGAACTTCTCCAAAACTGACCTGAGCCAAAGGCGCCCCACCAATGAGAGGTAAGTGGGTGATCGTTGCAACCCCATTGGTTGCGCCAGTTGAGGACTCACTGCTTTCGTCTTCATCCTCCTTTATGACCGGTTCAGTAGGCGTATGCGAAATCTGTGATCCGGACTTCTGAAACACCAGAATGCTTCCGCAATGCTAGCACACAATGCTAGAAGAATTGCTCACTTGCAGAGGCAATGGGATTTGTGCAATGGCAGCGGGAGTCTTCAAAGAAGGAACACCAGAACTCGTTCCCGAGCCATTTCCTGTCGTGGGCAACTTGCCAACCAAGGAAGCCGATGTGGGCACTTGATAAGTGGCCGAAATTCCAGAAGTAGGATGCGCTGTCCGTGCAGATGAAGAACCACTGATAAACCAACGAATACTCAAACAGCTGCTTAACAAAAATAAAGCAGTATCGTTCAAAACACCTACTCTGCTCGTTGTCCTGCTGCTCGGACCCCTAAATTTATCGGGACTCGTCCTTTTGGATCACTCGACTTTCGTGAACCTGACGTAACAGTTGACGACGTTCCACCGCGAGTGAACGAAGCCAAGTAGTCCCTATGTCCTTCGCCTGTACCTGGAAAAAGAGGTCCTACAACTGCACCAGTTTTCCTTCTATATGAAGAGCAAAAACAAACCACTCTGATAAGAGGCCGGAACCATGCTCATAGCAGTATGTCGTGACGTCGGTTGCTGTCGCAGTTGCACCTAGCAAAGAAGCAGTTCCGAAAGGACATGAATAACGGAGCTGAGCTGACCACTCTCGACTAACGCATCTGTGACTTACCTGCGCGCGAGCAGACGACGATGATGGTGGTTGAGGTGGCGGTTGTTGACTGCTTCCTCCAGCTGCGTCGTTTTGGCTGCTCCTTCGTGATGACTGCTTCGGCAAAGGTGTCGAATTAACAGACGTTCCTGCCACGGTGGCCGTTTGGGCTGATGAAGTCCTCGCGTATTTCGACGGCTAAAAAGAATTCAACAACATTACAGTTTGTAACTACCAACTGCCAAGTTTACTCGTAAAGCCTACTGAAAAAGTTTCCAGTTACACATCGCGGTGAATACAACACAACTGTGTCTGACATCGAAAAAGTTGTTGCATGAAATTATTGCTGTACTCGGTAGGGAAAGTAAAACGTGTTTGTAATTTTTTCAAGCTAAAAGCATTGATTCTTGGCTGGTCTCATAAGTATAGTCGCATGCAACCTCAACCTCGAACCGATCACTTGTACAATACTTGAAGACGTAGGGTGAAGTTGGAGGCGATCTTGGATTTTTCACTACAACTTCACTACTGTGGCATTTTAACTTTGAAATGTCTCAAAATGACTCACAACATATGGATAACCTTTGCAAAAATGACTCGATGGTATCATCACGAAAGATACGCATAAGCCTATTTCTAGAAATGATCACTTCTTTCCAAATCGACTACTATTTTTTTCCTACTCCAAATTTACTCCAAAACATGGACAAAAAGCATTACACAGGCGGTACCGTTAATTTGAACGTGTGTCTTGCGATAAGTTCGTCGGGATAATGAGTACGTCGCATACGAAGCCTTTTTGGACTTTCAGAATCTGTTTCTTTTAAGTTTTCTTTTCGTTGCAAGCTGATTCCTTAGACATGTTACCTGCCCTTTCAATATTTAGAAATTTTCTTGATTTTTCAATGTATATGTTATTGCAATAGGAGAAAGTGCACTCAGTTGTCCCCAATTACTACATTACAATTGCCACCCAAGGCGTCGCATGCCACGCTTGGCCCCATTATCTTGACGATAGAACGAATGGTCACCCATATGAAAGGCTAGTTCTTCTGATTACGGCTTTGCTTGCCAGAACTAGGGTTCAAACCAAGGCTTGATTTCAGTGGAGACTGTGAAGCGATTCAATTCCATACCAGTTCTTATGTCAAGTATATGCTGGATTGAGATAGTGTTTTCGTCTGGTTATCGTTTGACCATGATTCTTTATTTCTGCGAGCGTGTCGCGGTCGAATCAATTAGGAATCTATTATTTCTCGAGATGCGAACTCGAACACCATGCGATAAAGGAACGAGAACACTAACTAGGTAGAATCACATGCAACCACAAAAACATGTAACGAGTTCATGCACCTTATTACACACGAACCACGTTTGTTGGACAGAGTATCAATCTCTTACCGAATGAGTCGAGGTAGCTGTTGCTGTGGCGTTGGAGCCAACAGGATGCGATCCAACACCTGAGGAGACGTTGTGCGTCGAATGTGTGACAGCCTGTTGAGCCAGAGCTAGGTCACCAGCGTCCATCTGTAGGCTCACATTCAAAACACCGAGTAAACACATACATGAGGTGATAACCAGACGGTATCAAATCGCTGTCAAGCTCCATCTTATTGCGTGCATTCTAGAATCTATGAACAAGCTATGCGAGGAAGGTTCCACTGACTCCCAGCACAGGATTAATACTTAGTAAGTTCTGCCCGAATAAATATTATTACAAAATTTGTCACGTGTAATATCACGCGAATGTTAAGTAGATGTACTGAGTACACTAAACAACAACATTGCGCGAGGTTAGTAACACTGGGAAGTTTCTGTGAATGCATGTCATAGCAAATCGCATTACTATAAAACATCACGCTGTTAGCAAAAGAATGAATGCTTATAAAATTCGAATGATCCAATGGTCCTACCTCACACTTTCGTTCACCCAATAACAAGTAAGTCGCATGGATATCCTCGAACTTCTCCTTTTCTAACGCGTCTAGAATGCTGCCTTTGTTGAACCCGAGCTGAATAGGTTCATTATAGATGTACCTCTACAAATTACAAATTGTAGAGATAGTTCCGTACCTGAATAAGTTTTTCTATCCTCGCCTCATCAATTTGATCTTTTGGTGGTTCAACATAAGGCTTCAACTCGCCTTCGTCTTCGTAGCCGATGTTCATCCACCTGCATGAACTACTTATTCTAAAACTGTATCACGATGAGTACAACAAAGTAATGGAAACTCACAAGTAGACCGCTCAAATGATCAAAAATGTATCTGATCAGTGCCGACCTATGTGTGCCCCTTGGTATTATTACCTACAAGTTATAGGTGAAAGGTAGGAGCATCTTTCAGGGTATAAGCTGACGAAACAGCTACGATTTTGGGAAAATCTAAATTGTAAGGCGAAATATGCCTCTCGTGACAAACTCTATGACATTGTTAGATCCCTTATCACCTTTGATAGGGGTCTACTTCACCAGTTTTCTTACCTGAGGTTAACACAGGCGGCACGCAACACCCCTTACCAATTCCTTTCCTTGATTGTTAATTCGAGTCCTTTCACCATCTGCAGTCCACCCCATCAGCTATCCACTTCAACTTTGAACGCTTTAGTTAGAGAGGAACAAGAGTATACAGTTTTAAGATCTATGAACCAGCTATTATGATCCCGGTCACATCTCGACCGATCAGTTGTCGGCAACTGATCAGAAAGCATCGCTCATACATTTGAACTTTCGTCAAGAGTCATGAAATCGGAAAGTTTCTAACAACTCAGACAATCGAACCTGTCTTTCATAATGGTTTCCAGAGTTCCTCGACGGGCTGGGTTCAGCACGAGAAACTTCTTGAGGAGATTTTCGCAGTCCGTTGACATGTAGAACGGAATGCGATATTTCCCGCGTAGTACACGTTCTCGAAGCTCCTGAAAGGTTGAAGTATCTTATCCAAAGATCACAACACAGAGATTTAAGACCATAAGATATTACAACTCTTTGAAGCAAGAAGAAAATAAGAGAATACTCACCTTCAAATTCTGACCATCAAAAGGCAAACTGCCTGATACCAATGTATACAAAATTACACCAAGGCTCCACACATCAACTTCGGGACCATCGTATTTCTTTCCTTGGAAAAGTTCAGGGGCAGCGTAAGGTGGGGATCCACAGAAAGTGTCCAATTTGTTGCCTGAATGTCATAAATTTTATAACAGTTAGTAGATTACATAATTATCGAAAATATACAACACCAACCTAAAGTAAACTGATTGCTAAAACCAAAATCCGCAATTTTTATATTCATATCGGCATCTAATAACAGGTTCTCTGCCTTCAAGTCTCTGCAAGAGAAACGTTTGAAAGATGGTGTGGGAAAAGTATTGAATTTAAAATACTAATAAGGAACGACAAATACCGGTGTATAATATTTTTCGAGTGCAGATATTGTACCGCCGAGACTATCTGTCTGAATTTCACTCGAGCTTCCTTTTCCTTCATTCTGCCATGCGCAACCAAGTAATCAAAGACCTTAAGTATAACCAAAGTCATTCTTCCTACAAGACACTTTGGATTTTTTTTCCCATATAAGTTCGAATTACAGAGTCGGCTTTATACAGCCGGCTCTGAAACTTGAAAGAGCTGCTGTGATAATTTTAAAATTGAATATGCTCGAAACCACTTGCATTATACGAGGACTAGCAATACTCGCGAAAAGCAGTACCAAACATATGTCGAAGACTCTCAACAAAAAAAGAAGACGTAATTGCGCCTCTCTCTTAGAAGAGATCTCAATTCATTTTTACGGTCGCCCATTGTCACTGTAAAACAGTGAAAAAGTGAAGACATATACTAAGGGTGGAGAAGGTATGAGATTTGCAAGAACCGCTTCTGGGTAGCAGAAGGGAGGTCGTAAGGGTGGAATATCGAAAAGGACACATTGATGAACAATTTTCCTCGACGTCATGCCTTTCCCTGGGAACTCGCGAAACCCTAGAAAGGGGCACTTCGCTTTGGAAACCGAGGACTGCAATGAAATTTACCTAGCCCTTCAAAAAATTTGTTTGGAGTTAGTCTAACAAAAGACCCGAAACTCCACGATGAACCCATCCTACTTCCATTGCATATGATTACTTCACATTTTCATCTTAAATTTCCTTCTCTAAAAATTATTATCCCCAACAAAATAATTATAGATTATTGAGGAATTTCGTCTATCACAGTGGAAGAAATAATAAGCAAACGGCCAAGACAAAAACTCACTTCACCACCGGATGCATATTCTAGAACCAGGTATAACGTTTGCTCGTTTTCCATAACTTGATATAACTTAACGATATTGGGATGATCAAGCTGCTTCATTATTTTGACTTCACGGAATAGCTGAAAATATATCAACACTTGCCCATGCAATGAATCCAATGACCAATTCTCACTACTACGGCTTCATTAGAAGACCTGACGCTTCGCAAGTCGAATTTTCTTTACTTCACTCAAAACGACACAAAGCCTTACTCATTACGAAAATCGATAGCGACTGCACGTTATGCAAGACACCGCTGGCGTCACTACACTTGGTAAACAAAAACGAAAACAACAGCTTCCCTACAACGTATACCCTTTTCTCCAACTTTCCGAAACTCCGTCATAGTAACCCGTCAAGACTGCCTATGCAAGAACCCGTTTCTCGCAACTGATCAATTGTACCTAAGTAGCTTTGAAAAAAGTGAGTCATTCAGAACAGTGTCAGTGGTGATGGGAATATGATATGAACCTCAGAATCTACGAGACCATTGCTCTCACTATTAAGCCAGAGCAGTCTCGTTGGTCGAAATTTTGCACAGCCCTTTACAACTAGAAGGTAAACAAATGTAATTATGGGCATATTTACTAGGTCTGATAAAGGCTTGTGTGCCAAACAATTACATTGTGCGAGAAAAAAATATTAAAGATTACAACATGTGAATTTCTTGAAACCAACCTTTTGCAAACTGCTTGGATTCAACGCAGTCTTATCGATGATTTTTATAGCAACTTCTTGACCCGTAATTGTATGTTTGGCTAATTTTACCTTAATCATAAGGATCAATCGGAACAGCATAATATGAAGAGTCCGCAGCGGAGCACCTTAGCGAAATTTCCTTTGCCGATGGTTTTGAGCAATTTGTACTTTCCAACGTGTGGATCATCAGGTGGACGCCGTCCTCCAGATCGGCTTGACGATCCCATGCCTCCCGACGGCCGCAGGTGGGAGGCATGTTGAGACGACCTGAATGGGGAACGACTTTTCAAGAAGGGAAGGTAGGAGGGTAAGTGAAAGATTTCCAGGTTCAGATCCTTTCCTTATCTGGACTCGGTATAATAAGATGTAATGAACGAACAACAAATTTTCATAAGTTTCCAAGAATTACCACTCGTCCAAAGTACGTGGACATTAGGTTAATGAGCTGCTCACTATAACACCATGAAAAAGTGAAGACGAACAATCAGGTTGATTAAGTTACTTAGCACTGACCCATTTGGAATGAGAACTGTTTTCTTCACCCGAGCAAGATTAGCAATCATCGCCATTCATAAAGGAATAATAGGAGAAAGTGAAGTAATGCGCCGCTCGGAGGGGGATAACGGGCAGAGTCAACTAGATGATATCGACAACTCTTGTGTATGTTTTGTCTAATGCACTGCTTGGTTTACAGCTTACGCCCAGCTTCATGAACAGTGCCAGATGAGCGCACATCGATGAAAACATGAAAATAAAGCCGCCCATTTAAATCAAACTAGAAGTTTCTGTGACATACAAGAAGAAAGAAACCAGAATGTATGTCTACAGTTGACACCCCAACAAAAGCAGCTCTAGCAGTATAGAGGAGGTTTCGTGTAACATCACACAAGAATGTGCACTCACTTCACAACAGGGTATTTTCATAAAGAATCGAAAAATGATATCTTATTAACTTTAGTGATGAGTAAACGAACCGCTCACCTAAAATCAGCCATAAACACATCACCACCGAAAGCAAAAACATACCCAGTTCCCGAGTGATGGGATCGACCCGAGGAATGAGGAGGCTGAGCTGTCGAGGAATGACGACTTGACTGCGCAGTAGCCGCTCCCGATGATGCTTGTTGTGCTCCGTTATTCATTGTTGAAGGAACACGTGGTGAAGACAGAACTGGCTAAAATCACAGGAATTATGGAAAGTTTGCTGAGAGCTACCATACGAAGAGAGACACCAGAAAGAACACCATTCTATCAAATTTCTTTCAGACAAGCAGGAATGGATCAATCCAACATCGAAAAGGAATGCACCACAAAATTTCCCCACGCAGCGGTTGTGACAGCACTTTGAATCAATAAAATGGAAGGCTACATTGTAAGATACAATTTCTGCCTTACTAACTGGGGGAAATGGTCATTCAGGAGATTTACGGAATAGATGCTCAGCCGTTTCAGCTTCAGTTGAGCAATACTCAAAAGCAATGAGCGATCTATAAAAAACCGGTACAAAGGGAAAGCTAACGAGATACATCCAAAGGAAGGAAGCTAACAATAGTAGATTTCCAGCCCTTTCATCTATAACCTGACACTGCCCGCTCCATCAGTCTAAAATCCTGTGATTAGCAATGCTGTCCTGAAATAATGGACTGCCATTAAAAAACGCCGACACCACGAAAATGAAACAGGCTGTATGCAATGCCAATCACCGACGTGACCACGATTTAAAATTTCGATACACGACCGAAACCCTTGAATCAGGTTAGAGGGTAAGTCCCAAATTGGCACCTTTTTTCTAACTATGGTTGTGTGAAAGCGAGGTCCTTTTTTAATTCGATCGAAGCTTTTTCTCAGAACTCTCAAAACATCATCTCAGACACATCATGTTGGAAAGCATCTATCCAGCCCGCGTAAAAGAAACGAAGCCCACATTCATTAACAAACGTGCCGCCATGCCTCACTGGATAGCCACTGCAATTATTACACCACACCTTTGTGGAGCTGATAGCTGGAGATTTTAGAGATTTCTTGGTGCTTGAACTGGACGTCGTTGACTTTGAACCCTTTTCTGCACTTTTACTTTCTGCCGTACAAGGCGCATTCACATGCTCCTGAAAGTGAAGTCATAAGAAGATATTGTTATATCGAAGAGAGCGACTTAACCATAGTACAATTGGCACAGAAGAATCTCAGGAACTCGAGAGAGAAGAGAACAAACAAGGGATGTCTAGCATCGCGACAAAACTTCTCCATTCAGGGCGAAATAATCGCGTCCAAAATGTCATCATCAACAAAGGAAAGGAATGACGCCGACGCTAACAAGGAATTTCAAACGAAACGCGGTATAGATGGAATTCCGAAATTCACCTGAACAGTCCATAAAGCATTTCACTGCTGAGTGAAGGAGATGGATCATTCTGAGGAGTGCGAGAGAAAGGAAAGACAACAAGATGTGTAGAGGGCACAATCGTTCGGAACTATATTTTCATTTGAATGAAAAGATTTAACGGGATCATTGAGTAGCAGTGCAGGTGGGCTAAAAAGGTACAATGCTACATTGAAAAGCCTTAATCAGGAAAAGGTCTCGCAATGCATTGCGAATGCAAAGAATAGAGCCAGACATGCGTCGTTAAGGCGTTCAGTTGATTGCTCGGAGGAAATTTGTTTTACTGAATCAGCGAGCGTGGGTGAGTAGGGCGAGTCGTTCAGTGAAAGGCAGAGCCGAAACGTCACCCTAGAATCGAGCGTCCGGGTCTACGAGGACTCGGGGACGAGTTACCCATCAGCAGGCTTACAATCTAGGTAGTGCTTTGAATTATTTAAAAAAAACTGAGCACCACATTACCAGCACGTCACGACATTTCACACGGTGTTCAACTCAAACTCCCAGCATTTGTGCTTGGAATGTGCGATGACAAACTACCGTGCCTACAAAGTTGGACTCACTATGCAGTCGGCTCTGGCTTGTTGTACGGCTTGCAGCATTGACGAAACCCGCAACTAGCCTACCCAAAACGAGAAAGTTTCTGAAACAACGCTAATCTGCCCGCGCGAATGGGAGAACTGAACGAAAAGCTGCAGACCGCAAGTTCTTAGTGGCAAAAAATGAGATTACATTTAAAAAGCAGGCTAAGACCACAACAGAAATGGTCCAGCTCCATCAACATAAATTTACAATTGAGTTCACCCTAGAAATCCTCAAATCGTAATAATGTAGATATGATGAACCTTGACAGTGTTAAGGTAAATGCCACTTCACTTGAAGCAATTAGAATTATAATCGTAAAAATGAGCTCATGCAATCTCGAAAACAGCGAACAGCGGTGAAATACAGACAAGCAAGAGACGCTGGTTGTTTGCTGGTGCCATTGATCTGATAAAGACCACTTAATGGTCGAGCATTCAATTTAGTGAAACCCATAAATCGCTAGGACCTGATCGGCAAATCGATGAAGATGCGCCCTTCAATTGCTCTCACCTTTTCACAATGCTGACACATTGACATTTCACTAACATTGCATGATTTCCCGCTGCATTTCGTTTTTCGATATGCTTCAAATGCAAATTATAGCTTCCAACTGTGTTGGATGACAAGAGCGGGAGGAACTCATGAGCAGACATGAAGAGTCATCTTTTGAGCGTCCGATCGGTGTTGCCCTCGCCAGGGCTACCAACTATACAGCCCTATGCGCGATACGCAACATAGGTTTGGCGACGCTAACGAGCATGCATGTAAATCACCCATCTTGGGGTCGCTGAAGATTTCTTGGTCACCAACTACTTGCCGTAATCTCAGAGAATCCACACAGCTTAACAGCGACTGTAATACATGCCTTTCCATTTTTCACGTGTGGTATACACTTTTGGTCGATCTCCATCCTCATCAGCATCGAAAACCTTTCATGTTTTTACCCCTCAAAGATCTTGGTGTTCAAATATGATCAGAGCATCTAAGCGACAACGCCATTCTCAAAGAGTCATCAGTCAAAGAGGAAATGCGATTATTCACATAAATGTCACGTTTTGCTATTGAATGTCATACATATAATTGCCGAGCAGTGCATGTCACAAATTAGCAGTGAATTCTTCCGCGATATGTTCTACTCAAAATATGCACATCCAACCCCAGTTATAAGAAAACCCAATCTTTATATTTTGCTTCGAAGCGACAAACAGAAGGCAAGTTTCGACCATGATACTGCTGATGATATCCCATTTTTTGATATTAATAAGAATAACTCAAAAGACATTTGATGTAAACATTAACTTTCAATGCAAGACAAACAGGAGTCAATTTCAATAAATAAGTGAAAAATGCAACAGGGTTCCAAGGTGATTTCTATCAGTTCTAAAAAGTAATTTCAATTTCAACAACTTGTGCAGCACTCATAGAAACGATATGAAATTATTACTGTCGGACTTTCTAAAAAATAAAACCGTAGGTGGCAATTTATTTCTTGATAGGAAGAGAAGGGCAAAAAGAAAGAACCATGCTTCAGTCATGGTATATACAAGGCGGAAGCTCCACTTGAAGGAAATCTATGCGTTTGAACAAATGAAATTCAAAGGACCATCGATAAATCAACTGTTCTAAGAAGGAGACCGCTACTGAGCAATGTGCGGGAGAAGCAACTGCAAATCTTAGCCCCAAACACTTCGATTACGTTAACATGTTCTTTATAAAAGGAATGGCTCGAACACATGAAAAAGTGCTTTTTTTTTACAACCAGATAACGATGCACTCAAAACCACAAGAAGTTTTGACTGGCTTCAAACCAGTTTTTGGCAGCAACAAACGTCGCTCTAGTGATTTGTAAAAACACATTACTCGAACTCACAAAGAGACATCACATCAAATGTAATATCGCCACATTCAAGCGACAAAGCCAGTAACCTGCTGAAGTATACGATTTTCTCATTGCGAAGACCTACACGTAACTGAGCAAACGGTAACATCAAGAGTGACCAAGTCGTCTCACATCTCCATTTGTAACAAACCAGTTGCCCATCATTTACTATCCTAGCAACCGAGCCATACTCAAAAGATTTTCATCCAGGCTGGTATGGAAGCCCTTTCAAGGTAGAACAAACAGCCAGTAGAGGATGAGAAAATGCAATAACGCAAGCAGCGAACAGTTTACCATCTTGTTTACATACCGTCTTCCATAAATGCTTGTATTTATTGAACCACTCTCAGAGCTGCTTGGCGAATACACCTCCTAAAACTTACGCTTCGTATCCACGCGTAGTTCTCGATATACAGTCGTTTATAGGGGGAAGTGTTCCAGAGCAGATGCAGGAGATAGAGAGAATAATCTGAGCTCCAGAGTTCAAAGTTCAACGCAGCAGCATTTGTTCACCTTGCATTTGGTTTGAAAGTAAAGCGATGGAGGTGGCTGCCGTAAAATCAATAACCAAGTAAAATGTAAGGGCCTCGGAAAGCAATCTAACCGGGCTCACGATTTCCTTCCTCTGCCAACACAAATAAACTGCTCCTGTCGTATTCGCGTCCGTACACTCCCCGTTACCCGCCGCAGCTCGTTCCTCCCTCCATCTTGGGAACAGGAAGAGTGCGAAAAGGGAACACGGACGAGCCAACCCACGTGCTTACAATCTACTCTCCAACCATTTTGTGATATTCCTCTACAGATGTGCCTTCAGAATAGAGTCATTAAGGAGGATAGGTACAACCCGGCTAAAAACAAAATGAGTAACAGAGCGAAATGTAACAGTGAAAGATCGAAAAATGGCAAACTATTATACGTTCAAAGTGCTACTTATCTACCCACCGTAGCAGTTTGCAATTGCGTATAGTGGTAACTACCGTCACTCTACGTTTACTTTTATTCAATTTCGAAAACTGACTGGGTGATTCGCATAGGGATGATTGTTTTGCTTCTTAAAATTTTGTCTCTTTCCCTTGGCATTGCTTGCCTACTTCGTGTCTAATAATAAGTTTTTCGTCTTCCAAACTTCATTTTGATCATTTCTCAACTGCCATCTATAAAACGAGGATATGCACATTGAGTTCTAGTTTAAATCACTTCACACCGCCACCTGCTTGGCTGCTGACGTTTCTGAAAGACTCAGCTGAAATAATATCGATTCTATGAAATGAAGATTTCGTTACATTTTGGAATATTAGGAAAAAAACAAAAAAAAAAAACGTTTCGGGGTCAGCCACCGCTAGGGACAAAATCTTTTGCTCTTTCAGACCAAGCTTGCATGACCTGATCGGAAGCGTTATTAGCGCTGGCCAGACTCAAAAAACTTGATCCCAACATATCCTAGAACACATACAAATTCTAACATGAGATACATAAATATTATTACATACTCATGGTTATGAATTTGGTCAATGGCTATGCAAGAAAGAATCGGTACAATATCCCTTAGCTCTACATTCACGCCCTCTAAAGAGAAGCCACCCGGATTCCAATAGAACTGCAAACCCAGACCCCCTCTTCTAACCTGAAGAGGCGATTTCATGGTTTCTGAAGAATTAGTCAGCTCATAACTATATCGTATCGCTTTGAAGGATAAAAAGTGAAGCCAGAAAATAATCTGACTAGAATTACGGCGTATCGCAGCACATTTTCACCCAATACAATGCTAATTTACGTTGTAAGTGTAGGTATTGGACAAAGTTTACCTAAAAAATGGCCAACCAAAGCAAGGGCTCAAACACATGCAATCACTCCAATCAGTCTTCGATATTGAATTGAAGTAAACGGGGAGGTACGGTAGGTGCTTTAGTACGCAATTGTAAACTGTTACCGGTGTGTAAATAAATAGCACCCGTTCAACAACAAGTCCTTGCTTTTTCGTCGTGACGAAGGCTACCGCTGCTCGTTAACAACAGCGGAAGCATAGACACGACATAGGAGAAGAAAAAGGGAATGCCCTCATCTAGCCAGCAAATGAAACGATTCGGAGGCAAGATGAAAACAGGAAGTGGCACACATCCGTAAAGTGCTGCAGAGTTGTAAATTAACCAAAGACACTACAGACACAGACTAGTAAGCTTTGCTAGTAAACAACTTCAGAAAGATTCGTTCTATCTATCAGCTCCGAAACCTTTTTGTTACTCGGAAAAACATTTTCTAGTAGGTGACAAAGCACTTTGGCTATTTAAGACCTGACTATTGCATTCATGAATGTAATCGTGCTAATATGAGACCATTTCTCAAATCATAAATTTAATAGCGAGACCTCTTGTAAAGTCTGTGTTTCCCATCTGATATTCTGTGAATTCTCTACTTCCAAATCGTTTCAGTGATTCCTTTCTATTTCTATAAAGATAGTAGCAAAAAAGAATAGTACAGATGTAGGCTGTACAATCCATTCTCACCCCATTCCCGGATTGAACACAATTTTGGACATTTTCTGGTGTTCCCTGGAAGAAAAAGTACCGCATTGGTTGTTGGAAATGATGAAATGTACACGGTATAAGGGATATTGGAAAACTAATTACTTTAATGTCAGCCATTGAGTATATGGAAGGCTAATCAGAATGTTATGAGTTGCACCGTAGTTATAAGCTACAGGCTAGCAAACAGAGTTAGAGATGGTTAAGTTTGAGTTAAGTTGAAACGGTTCAAAAGATATAAAACAGGTTCTGAGATCAATCATAAAAGGGAACATTTGTAGTAAACCTCTTGCAAAATCTATATCACATAGTTATTAGATCGTATATATTATTTTAGTTGTTTTTCAGGGAGAGAGTAAAAAATGAAAGATTAGCCAACACCCATAAAATCCATGAAATGTAGAGGGACCTAAATTCTGGGAATTCAGCGGCATAAGGGAAATCATGACGGTGTTAAGGATTAATAAGGTTTTTTACAACTGCAGTTTTTCTTCCTAACAACATTTTTCGTTATTTTTCTTTCTAATTACGTGGACAACATCACCACTAAATATCACCAGCATAAGCAGAAATGTCTTGCAAGCGGTATTACGATGTGATGGATAGCAGTTAATTCTGTCGCACGAAACAGTTGACTTTTTAACGAATACTTGTAATCCTAAACATGTTCATCTAATAAGCTTATAAATCCACCAACAGAAAGTTCTCCCATCGGAAATACAAGAAAAACACTTAGTTTTTGGGTTTTCGAGCAATCTGCACGATACTTTTATGAGTTTTCAACGGGTGAGAGAAACGGATTTGTGAAGGATCCCACCAAATTTCAAGAGTACAGTACCACTTACCAAAATGGGATTACCCGAGAATTACGGGCTACCAGAGGGTGAAGGCTTGAGACTTAGAAGCACTGAACATAAGAAAAAAGACAAAATGAGGAACTGCTTTCTGAATTTCGCCTGAACATCATCAATACGAAGCGAGGGGTTGCCGGGGCGGCGGCGGCTGCGCGCTCGCCGCGGCCTTGCCGATTATTGTCGTACATCGCACTGCCTCGCACCCTCCACAAGCGCCATGCTCTCCAGTCAGCTCTGTCCGTCTGCACTCTGACATCACTTCACAGAACCCTCCGTCTCTAGCCGAAACAACTCTCTGGTCTCTCTGTATATCGCGTGATCTATCACCACTGATCTCTACCGTTTCTGTCGTCTCGTTACTCCCTTAGTTTGTGATGAAGCCAGTCCCGATTCACCTCTCCCTTGTCTCACGGACAGCTCGGGGATTATTTCGGGGACCTCGGTACACGAATAAGGTTCTTTATACGGTCCCACATTTGCGTAACTCAAAGATCCTCCCTGCTTAGAAATGAGTTGGACCTGCTCCCACATCGAGAATTACCCGAACGTAACGCAAAACGGCTAAATTTTATAAGTTACTGCTCAGAACTCTCTGAAGCTCAGAACTGCCCGTCCAATCAATGGCTTTCAGTCTTGCTATCCAAAGCAGTAGAGCGGCTTCCAAAAAGGCCATGTCCTTTCTACCTACATAGATGTTACCCAGCAGATGTCGAGGGATGTTCTGCAGGGGGCAGCATGTCTCGCGTCTAATCCAGCTCTGTCTAATATTTCCCATTGAAGCATCCATTAGGTCAATTAGTGAACTGAATAGGCTAGACCAACGTGGCCAACCAATATGGTCAGCTGGTAGTGGAGAGATATCGCGCATGAATGGAAATAGGAGAGGTGAATGGCCTAATTTCCCTAACCGGAGTCCATTAGTAACCTTGAAAACCAGAATAGCAAACCCGACGGTTCTTTAAAACCCCGGAACATTTCGTGGTCCAAAGATCTCTGATCTCACGGGGAGTGCTGCACTAAGGACTTTATTCGGTTCATAAACGATCACTGATTAAAACAATATAAAGGATAAATTTTTGGCGCTAATGAATTCGGTACTAACCAGGGAGGGGTAGTATACTTATCTTGGAACTTTGAATTCAGACCCAGATAAATCGATAGAGTTTCGAATGCTGTTTACGAAAATGGAAATTAAAACTGCAAAATGATTCTCCTTAAAAAGTTATGGGGGCCCGAATTTTGCTCGACAGTAGTATCAATTGGAAATGCGAACTCGTCGCTTCCATATCAAAGCCCACGTGACCTAGTGGTAGTGGTCTC